>CASBSA010000123.1:0-267973 GCA_949129095.1 Volucella bombylans
ATAACTCCTTAAATAAGCGTCGTAGACGGTCCAAACTTGAACACAAAAATGTCTATAACTCCTTAAATAAGCGTCGTAGACGGTCCAAACTTGAACACAAAAATGGCTATAACTCCTTAAACAAGCTTCGTAGAGGTTCCAAAGTTGAACACAAAAATGGCTATAACTCCTAAAATAAGCGTCCTAGAGGGTCCAAAGTTGAACACAAAAATGGCTATAACTCCTTAAATAAACGTCCTGGAGGGTCCAAAGTTGAACACAAAAATTCGTTTCACATGTCCTGACCGTCCCAGCCAACTGAGTGCATTTTGTTTTACAAGATTGATGTTGCGTAGTGCTTGTGGAGTAACTATATAGCTCGTGTCTAAAAGTGCTCTCATCTGCGGCTTTAAACCGATGAAAACATGGTGTAGAATCGATTTAGACTTCTTGACTTTATTCTAGGATCTGTTCTGAAACCGCACTGATAGGGACCCTAGCAGTTGGAACAGTTGAGGGGATTCTCCTTTTTTGTGGATCGGGCAAATGATGCTGAGATTCCATTCAGGCATACACTCTTCTGTCCAAATTGAGAAACAGTTGGTGTATGTTCTTCACAATCTTCACAAAGTCATTTCTAGGAGTTTTGAATACTTTGGTTCGGAAGTCCAGAATACTACAGGCAGGCCTTGATTCGGTCGCAAAATGATTAATTTGGTTTACTTTTTCATGATCCGGAGACCACTATGTCCTCTAGTGTATATTGAGATGAAGAAACCGTACGCTTCCTGTAGTGATATTTCGTCCCGCCGCAAAGTCAATTTTTACTATTTTTACCAACTATTCTACCAAATATGTCCTCCTTTCCTTTCCTGGTTTTGTGTGATTTTAATGTCATATTTAGGACATTGCTCATATGTCTTGTCGAAGAGCGTCGTCTTTGTTTTGCGTGGTGGTATGATCGCATATTAGGCTTATGTGGATTGTCAAAAGACACTCTCTAACATGTCGGAAGCTCAGAACTTCTTGCCTCTGCTAATTTCATGGCTGCACGTAACCTGTTAGAGAGTCCGAACGTTTCACATGTAGATCTGAAAGCAGCTGTCCTTTAATCCTTTACTGGGTTCTTCAACAGCGAATTCGTTATTAACCGAGGTTATTAGCTAGTCCGTCAAATTTTTTTATCTCTCGAGTTCGGAATTGTCGCTCTAGCCTGGATGTGTAGGGATTTACTCATGGTGCTAACCGCCACTGTGAGGCTGTGATTAATCGCAGCGCAGCTCTCCTTAATCGTAAACAGCCCATTATTGACGGACAAAATTTTATTACCGATTACCAGTTAGGGTTTAGAAGCAACAACTATTGATCAGGTGTAGAGAATCACCGACATTAGTGAGAAAGCAAAAAAAAGCAAATATTTGGTGAAGTGTATTTTCTGATGTCTTGCATGTATTTGGCAGGAAGGCTGGAAATTCAAATGACGACAGGTCTTAACTCGGAAGCGAGTTCTCGCAATTCAACTAAATTTTAGCCGGTGTACCACAAGGAAGTGTTCTTAGTCTGCTTCTTTATCTCTTATATCGCAAGAAGGAGAGTCCGTTTTAGCCATATTTGCTGATGACACCGCAACACCAGTAGTTGGTAAAACGATATAAGGAACAACTACTAAAGTACAAAGTGCCTGGTGGATTGCCTTCAATGAAATCATATCTGCTGACGCAGAAAAACAAGTGTGCCTACCCTCATAAGCTCGGTCTGTATTCCGCTCGCAAACGATGCTAAATTCGTCGGAATGGAAATCGACGCAATGCTAAAATGAAAGCTGAAGGTGGAAAACAAGCTGCTGAAGCTGATTTGGACCTATAGTATATAGCTCGTAGGGAACTCTGCAGAGAACATTCAATGCTATCCTGATGCTGGCATAAATCCCGATATTCTGGTGAACAGTATAACGAAAATCGGAAAAACACCTATCATTCAGACCTCCTTCATATTGAAGAGCGTGGAGAGAATGACTGAGCTTCATGTGCACAAAACTGTTTCTGTCTAAGAAGCTTACCTAAGCTGATGATCCTTCGAGAGTGCGCTTCAAAATCGAGTAAGTAGAATCGATGGCATACTTGACAATAATTATTGTAATATGCACTGTGCATTTTCAGCAGATAACGGACGTAGGCGAATCACTAATTTTGTGGACAAAAACAATGCACTGACGAAATGAAATAAAACAGGGTTATGCCGCATGGTGTCTGTCTACTGTCTTCACCACTGTGATGATTGACCCACAGGTTAACACACTCAATAGTTCTGACGACTATGTTTAGGCATATGTCGATGATGTACTTGTATTGCTTGTTGGATCGTGTTTAGCGACTACCGATACTCCAAAGATGCTAAGTATTTGAGTGTTTGGGTATTTCTTTGGATTAAGCGTGTTACGTCGAGAGCCCCTAAGGCGCTGTGGGCCTTCTGGCCATGCAAAGGAGCTGGCTCTGCTCTAGGCGCATTTATGAATCTCCCGCCCCTTTACATTGCTTACTGTGAAAACGATAACAACACCGCGGATCTGTGGGTGCTCGGACTATGCATCGGGCTGCTGATGAGAAGTTCCAATAAAAGGAGCATACTACTTACAATGGACTAGTTCTTTGTCTAAATGCTCTGTTCCGACAGAAAAAAGAACATCTTTTGCGACAACCAAAGTTCGAAATTAATTGGAAAATATGGAGGGGAATACTTACGTTCGAAGCACATCGAGGGGTCTAACTGGGCCTTAACCAATAAGCCTCTCCAGCCAGATCGGTCTTTGGCTCACTGCCTGAAGTTGCGCACTCAGAGTTGGTTGAAGTTCCCTTACACTTGCGCTCGCCGCCTAAGGCGAAGCCTTCCACTACTGCGTTGTCCCTCCGGATTAGAGTTGAAGATTCTGCGGGCTGTAGCCCGATACGCAGTTTTTTGACCAGGTCGATGTCGCTGTATAGCTTGTAGGCTTCATCGTTAAATCGTGTCCTCCAGAACCTGTCAACGCATACGGGGGCAAATATCTTACGAAGAATTTGTTTCTCAAAATGACCAAGGATATCTTCATCCGCTTTAGCAAGGGTCCATGCTTCGGAATCATGGAACAGGACTGGGATTACAAGGGTCTTGTATAGAGTTTCATTGGTTGTTCGGGAGATGGCTTTACTACACAGTTGCATTCTCAGCCCAAAGAAAGAGCGATTGGCAAGCGTTATTCTTCGTGTTTGATTTCTGAAGAGATGTCGTTTTCAGATGTGATAGCGGAGCCGAAATAGATAAAGTCCCTTACTACCTCAAAGTAATAGCTGTCGATTGTGACTTCTGGCCAATTCGTCGATGCTGGGTGTTGTTTCTTGTTGACAGCATATGTGTACTTTGTTTTGCCTTCGTTTACCACTAGACATATTTTTGCCGATTGTTCCTATACTCGCAACACACCAGTGACAGCTTGCTGTGTTCTACCAATAATATTAATATCGTCAGAGTATGCAAGCAATTGAATAGACTTCGACAACAGAAAGATCGCACCTCGTGTGTTGGCCCAATTCGTTCAGGTATGATGTTAAATAAGTCACCTGACAGCCCGTCGCATTGGCTAAATCTTTTCTTGACACCAAAGGTCTCGATTAGATCGTTACCGACCTTGATGCAGCAGTATAGCTTGTCTCTGTAGCTGCTGTCATATGCGGCTTTAAAATCGATAAAAATTTGGTGAGAATAGATCTGCACTTCTTGGGTTTTCTCCAGGATCTCCTGTAGTGTGAATATTTGGTCAATTGTGGGCTCTCCGAGCCCAAAACCGCACTGATAGAGTCCAATCAGATCGTTGATTAGTGGTTTCGGGCGCTCACACAATACAGTAGACAATATCTTATATGCGATGTTTAGGAGACTGAGAGCTCTATAGTTGGAGCAGTTTAGAGGGTCTCCTTTCTTGTCAACCGGGCAAACGATCCTGAGGTTTCTATTGGCTTAAATAGTTCGGCGGGTAGGCCGTCCGGCCCGGCTGCTTTGTTCGATTTCAGTTTAGATATTGCTATCCTCACCTCATTTTAGTAGACGGAATTCTTGACTTGCATCGTCTATATTAGCGTAATTTGCATCGTCTTCGCCGTTTAGCAGTCCATATCCTCAGCACCGACTGTGCTACAAGGTTTCGGGTCTTGTTACACGTTCTTATTTTGGTAAAACTTCCGAACATTATTACTAGAGTAGAACCTCTCTATTTCCTCGATCCTGCGCTTCTCATTCTCTTTCTTTTTTCTCCGGAGAAGCCGATGTTCTTTATGTTCTTCCCTTCTCTTTAGCTCGTAGAGTTCACGAGCTGCTCTCGTCATTTTGTGCAGCGAAGCTTCTCTTAAGAAAATGGTCGTTTACCAGTGGCACGAACGGTTCGAAAGTGGTCGCGAGTCAATCGAAGATAATGAACGCAGTGGTAGACCATTGGCATCGACGAAAACATTGATGCAGTAAAAGAAATGTTGGTCAATAACCATCAGAGAGATAGCGGAGAACTTGAACATTGCCTATGGATCCGTCCAAGACATTTTGGTTAATGATTTGGGTTTCCGTCGTGCAGCATCAAAGTTCAGGATTGGATCAAGCGCTGGCATAAGTGTGTTGCAGTCGATGGGGATTATACTTTGAAGGGAACAGTATAGATTTAGATGAATAAACTTGTATTTTTAATTTTCTGAATACTGTGGATCTGGTATTTAAAGACGCTGAAGCAGCTCATAAAGAGATAACACTAGTTCGACCTGACTTGAAGTATGGACGTTGATTCATTGATATGTAGAATTAAATGCCATTAAATGTATACTAAGACTGCTAATAAAAGAAGAAGAGTGAGTTTCTAAATTTAAAGCAAAAACAAAACGATCCTTTTCTAAGTATCTCCAAATGGTTTTCTTTATTCTACAGATTTTTGTTTGAATTTCTTTTTTTTTTTGTTTGTTTCTTTTACAATTTCTTATAAATAAACACTTAACATCTGTTTTTCGCTACAAGTTTCTTTCAACAATTATTTTATTTTATTTTTATTATAATTATTAATCTTGTATGGAACCTACATACGGATACTTATTTTCACTTGCATAAAAAACAGTTACACAAGTTACACTCCTAGAGCCTAGTGATAAACGTGAAATATTGTATTGTATTGTAGAACAAACAATGAAAGTAACAATAATCGGTAAATATTAATTTATTTTCTCAAAATCAAGTATTTACGTGTATTTGAAAAAATCTTGTTTTTACTATTTATTTATTTATTTAGTTTTAGTTTTAGTTTGTAATAAAGAATAAGTGATTGTCTTTATTTTTTATTCTTTGTTGCCTTACAATTGAATTTAAGTGCTTTAAAAGCTTGAAATGTGTTTAATTACGTTTTTCTTTTTTTCGGTGTTTTTGTTGTTTTTTTTAAATTGTTTTTCAAAAACAACGCATACCTACCATAATTTACAGGAAAGAAAATAAAAAAATAAAGCCTAATTAGAAAAAACTACAATATTTGATTTTACATCTACGCATAAATGTGACATTCTTAAAAAAGAACCGAATTTACTTACATACAAAAATTGTGATGTGAATTTAAAATTGCAAACGCAGAAAAAAAGATTTCAATTTATTTTTTTTTTGTTTAAAAAAGTTTTCAAAAAATTGGATTTGTGATTCGCAGTAATTTTTTGTTTTTTGTTTCTAATTTTTACAGCATAAGCATAGTCCTAGCTTTTAACCCCTTTTTTTATTATTATTTTCTTTTTTTCTATATAGACTCTATTATTTTTTTTACAAAAGAAAAATCAATTTTTTTGGTTAAAAGTTTTGACATAAAATTGTCGATTTCTGTTGGTTTGGAATTTCTAAGAAATTTCTAATGTACCTTCAATTTGTTTTTGGTTTTGTGACTTGTGATTGAATTATTTAAAAAAATTTCTTTAATGTGACGTTGTGTTTATTTAGTAGTAACCACCTGCTGCAAAATGATCTTTAAATAGAATTCAAGGAAAAGAATTGAACGTCAATGATAAATTTGATTGATTTTGTTTTTGGTTTCAAAAAATTTTATTCTTAATGTTAATTAAAAAAAATTTGTTTGAAGAGGTTTTGTTTGTTTTTTTTTTTGTTTTTAGTTTTTCTTAATTTAACTTGCAACTACGTGACAAACTCAGCATAAGCAAAAAGAAGCATTTGATTTGTCTAAGTTGAAACACACTTTTTTTGCTTCCTCAGAATCGAGCTTGATTTTTCTAAATCTATGCAGAGAAGGCAAGATGCAATGAAAAATGTAGGCCAAATGAAAACTAGATAGAGGAATCCTAAATGAAATGAAGATTTGTGTGAAATTTGCTGGAAAATGTGATAACAGAAAATTTGAAACTGAAATTGAAATAAAACATAATTTTGTAATGTCTTGAGGCTGCTCTTTAGTCCTGTGGACACTCTGTTAACCGGTCTAGTACCCAATTGAAAAAAACAGAGAGAGAGAGAGCTTGGGAATGACAATTTGTTCTTACGCTAATGCCGAGGCTTATAATCTAATGATTCTGCTTGATTTTTCACCAGATTCCCATAAGCTAGATCATAGCAACTACTAGAAAACCGTAGCAGTCCATGAGTAGTTTAATAACGAGAGCCCTTTCCTTGATGTCTGGGTCTTCTGACATGGTCTAGCTAAAGTCTAAGTTCAAAATTTAGGCAACACCAAGAATCGGAAAAAATAAACTTCTTCTCCGATGCCATTTTTTTTTAAAGAACTTAACACTCAAGTGGGTATTAATGCACTTAAAATGCCTGAGCACGTGTTAAGTTTTTAGGAAAATGGGACAGATAGAGAAAGAAAGATTTTTGGGGTCAGTGGTTATTTCGCTCCATGGGTGGCATCCAACATTTAATGGGGAGACTAAATTATTAGTGTAATTGGAGTTGTTATTGTATTAGAGGCAACCATTCGTCTTACGAGAATTAAGTTGCCTGAAAAAAAGATTACTTTTTCGCCAGGCTTCAACAGACTATATAAGTGAAACGTCAAAGACAGGGTGAGTAACAAAGTGAGTGGGAGCGAAAAGGCCTTGGTCCACCCTGAACTGTCGCGCCACTGAATATGGTTTTATGCAAATGGAAAGATTGCCTTACTGCATTGCTTGATCAGTTCTTCCCGAGATAGGAGCGCTTTGAGGACTCTTCATATGAAGAGCCTCCGGTCCCTCCGGAGTTAAGGACTAAAGAAGTCCAGTATGGTGTTTCACTTCTTCGTTGATGGAATGACCGGAGAGATGGTGAGAGCCATCTGGAAGGCCGTCCCAGAATACCTGCTTTGTCTTTATAGCAAATGTGTTGCTTGCAGCTACTTCCCTAAGGATTGAAAGGAGGCAAGGGTGGTTGTGCTTCTGAAGTCCATTGATAACAATAGGTCTGACTCTAAATCTTATCGAGGCATCAGCCTGCTTCCTGTACTAGGAAAAGTACTGGAAAGGGTTATGGTGAAAAGGGTTCTGGAGAGCATGGCGGAACCATGTCCCCCTTCCAATTCGGCTTTACAAGGGGCAAGTGTGTCGAGGATGCATGGACTTTCTTAAAAGACAGAGTCCTCAGAAGCAGCGCCAGGGTGCCATTAATAACCTGAACTGGCAGAAAATAGTAATCAGGTTGCAGGACTTGGGCTGTCGAGAAATTGGGCTTTGGGGAAGCTATTTTTCAGACAGAAAAACGAGTGGGATAAATACGCACAACAGCGTCTCAATTAGTGTTGAGAGAGGTTACCCCCTGGGTCCATCTGTGGTCTTTTTTTTTGAAACCTGATGATGGATCCACTCTTGTGGCGACTAAACAATCTATGTGGGTGCTGCGCCTAAGCAGAACCCTCCTTCTCATCCTTGAAGGCCAATCCAAGGCCCAAATCGAGGTATTAGGAGAAAGAGCTCTAGCAGTCGTTGCTGAATGGGGAGAAAGCATTGGGGTAAGTGTATCGCAGGATAAGACTGTTTCAATGAAACTCAAGGGCAAATTGAATACAAGAAGTCGGGCTCCTGCGATACATTTGAACGGCGTTAGCATTAGATGTGTGACTGAGGTCACATATCTGGGCATAACGATGGGTGAGTGTATGAACTTCATGCCTCACCTGGTTCGAACCAGACAACGCATGCTGAGTGCTATAGGCCAGGTAAAGCACATTTTGCGATCTGACTGAGGACTCAACAGGCGTTCTGTCCATACCATATATAATAGCCTTTTTGTTGTTTGTGCAACATATGGAGCATCGGTATGGTACGACAGGGTTATGACTCTGGATGGTCGAAAGCAGATCTTGACTTGCCAAAGAGTCGCCTTGCTTGGTTGTTTACCTGTGTGCCACACTGTCTCCACAGAGGCAATGCAGGTGTTGCTAGGAGTACCACCTCTGGATCTGGAAGTGATACGTCTCTAAATGGGCGAGATTGGGTTTCCCCGGAAGAAGTGGATGGCCTATCCCTGAAGCAGCGCAAAACCTTGCTACACGCATGTGTTCTATCTAGATGGCAATCTAGATGGGATGTTAGCGAAAACGGCAGGGCTACTTACGGCTTCCTAAGGGATGTGCTAACCATGCGAGTATTTCCTGAACGGAATTTTACCCTCAGCCTGGGCTTTTTGTTGACCGGGCCTCTCTTAATGCATTCTTGCATAAGAGAGGGCTTAGCGGGGTTGCGAGCTGCTTATTAGGAGCCACCGATGAGGACTAGCTTCATGTCCTTTGTGAGTATCCCAATTACGCTGAAATTACGGACTTGCAGGCACCTTTAATGGTGAGGCCTACGAACCGTACGGTTCGAAAGAACCCATAGTTTTGCAGAAGAGGGATTTAATAGAAGGCGCAGTAGGCAGCTAGTGGGCAGATTTTAGAAATTTCAAATGGTTGTAAGCCCGCCAGTCCTGGGCAGTGAGGTGCCCAGCTGAAAGTAACCTCTAGGTTGCGAAGCTCGACCGGAAACTATATTCTAGTACCATGGGAGGTCAGGAGCCCCCGGAACAATGGTTCCGACCTAGAAGTTGGCCCCCTTATGGGAGTATCGTGGTGGCTGCAGGTTTATACCCAAAATCGCGGGGAGAGTAGACTTAGACATAGCTTAGCATATGTTGTAGTGTGCTACGACCAGTGCTCAACCATGGGAATGTTATGGAACCATCTGGTTTGCTCCATGTGCAGTTACATTGCAACTGGGTGCTATGACCCACAGAATGGCGGAGGTATTAGATTGGCCTCGACCCTTCAGCAAAGGGGCAGTTCGTGCCTAACACACGAGTTCGAATCTGGTACTGGTGATAGTACTTGTACTACCCGAAGGGCGCTTATCAACGCATTGTTTTGATACCTTGTGCGAAGAGGCACCGTAGGCTTAAGCCTTCATGGCAGGTACCTACGTAAAATACAAGAGACACCTGTCGCGCCACTGAGTGCTATCTTTTTGGATGTAACCGAGTACTGGTCCTATCCAACAGGGAGGCTATTAAGAACGATGGTGATCTAGGGAAACCAGCAACACTAGCCTTTCATACTATCCGTTGGACGGATGAATTCGCGCGTATTAACGGTAGCGTCAACAATCGGCATGATAAAATTCCTTATATGAGCCACATCAATGTATTTGAAGCTGCGAGCAATAAGGATTTTTAAAGCAGCTACATTCATATAATCGAGATGGTGATGAATGAACCTCTAATGGGTCAACAAGCTCTCGTATGTTCGAAGCGGATTATAGGGCTTGGAGTTTCTGGTCGCTTAGAAAGATCTTGGTTCACCAAGTTTGGGGTTGAGCGCTGGATAACTACCCGGGGATGTAAGAGGCCTGATATTAATAAGTAAGCTATAGTCTCTGATAATATGGAATTTACTATTAATCACAGTGTAAAATGAATAAAGGACAACGACATTCGGATCTGTTTATGGAGTTTTCGGATCTTGATCAGCCCACGCGCCGCTGAACAACTAGCCCAGGCTTTAGACTGCTATAGAGCAGGTGAAATGCGGCGTACAAAGTGTGGATAACAACCTGTGACATACGAATATATTACGGTAACTGCTAGAGAGAACAGAAGCGACATCTGATTGGGTGTGAATTTGTTGTAAGCAGTAGAATAAGGCAAGATGTCTTGTCCAACAAATATTTGAACGCAATATCACAGTCCATATTAGGGCTGGGTTCGCTAACATTAGACATGTACTCGTACGAGTATGTGCTCCTTCACTCACAGGAGAAGTAGCCGATGCTGCCAATGGATTATTTTACTTGCTCTGAGCATGCCTATATAAGACATTAAAATCGTTATCGGTGATTTATTGTTTAATAGCAGAAAATACGTTTTTGTTAGATCAACAACAAGACCAGGCCTGGAGACGGATAATAGAAATTACTGTGCTACCACAGGGTTTCCTCGTATCAATATTCACAACGGAACATAATTTTAACAAAATTAATCATTTTGTGATCACGTAGACTTTTACCACTTGCAGTTGCAGCCAAGATATATCTACAAAATTCTGTGAAGAGATTTAACGCTGAACGGATGTAATCGTGGTTAGCCATCAAAACCTTTGCAGACCGCGTCTCCTTCAATATGGATGTGAAGGATTTGTGCAATATTTTAAGAGGGCTATCTAAAAGTCGACCGTAATCCACAAACCCATTGTTCGACAATGAATGTCGGCGGACACTCTCAGTTAAATAGAACGCGAAGTCGAAAGATGATAAATATGCAAAATATGCTACTGCCAGAAATGAGGTAACAAAACCGAAGTCCGTTAAGAGAACCACGGAAATATCATAGCAGAGACGCAGTCGATCTTACAAATTTTGCAGAACCTCATTGGTAGGCTGTCCACTTGACTAAAACGAAGTAAGCATAACAATATCGAAATGCAAATTCAACAAGTTTACAGGGACCTACAGAGGAGATGATATGGTACAAAGTACGCAGCAGCACATCTGAAGTCCCGAAGGAGGGAGACCCTTGAGTTGCGTCTGCTAGGCAGACATAAGCCTATTAAACACCGGATTCAAGATTCTTGCTTCTGCATTCTGCATTGTCATTGAGATTTGACTTTACATGCCACAGCTGCAGAGAACAATTTACAAGGATAGAGATGGAAATCTTAAAGTAGAACCACAAACGGTACTGAGAATAAACATAGATGACGAAAAATAACTCTTTGACAGACAGAATGAACCATTTAAACTGCAGGAACCGATAGTTTAAAGCAGCAGATGATGATTGGATACGGAGCATACATCAACTCATCTCTGAAATATGGGTCGAAATAACTGACTGTTTGTCCTATCCAAAATAATAAGAGTCCATAACTGAGCCAACCACAGGGCAATAAGTCTCCTCGATATTGCATATACTTGTAAAACCCTGTCTACCCCATTATGTGAACGCTACTCTTTGTAAACAGTCTGACCGCTACATGGACAACAGCGTCCGTTCCGGCCTAGAAAGTTATTGACTCCAACCAGTAGAGGACGAAGTCATTTTAGGTGGCACATCACAGGGCTAGTTGACCTCAGCTAACTTAGGAGGCAGCTGACACAATACCACTCTACCTGGAGCGGCATAAGCATTAGCTGAGGCCCTGGTCCACCCGGACTCTAGCGCTATCTAAGTGAGTTAGTAGATATGGTAAATACTTTATCGAACAAATGTTCACTCTGCGGTAAGACTTAAAAAAGACTAAACAATACCAAAGCGATGTTTATCACGTTTTCAACAATTCTATTATTGACGTTTCCGCTAAACTCGTTCGGTTATGCAGGATAACTATAGAGAAATCCCACTGCTCTAATACGGCTTGTTGAAACATAACTGAAGCTTGTGTTTTAAAAAGGATTTACGCGCTCTCATGAGATATGAGTGGGTAAGCATGGAGGCAAAAGGAGCAAAAATATGTCTGGTAGTCAATGACAATCATTACCGACAGGCAAGACATAATAATGGACAACTACAGCTTTTGCAGCTGTAAAAGAATTTATCTACTTGAGCTCTGCGGTAATCACTTAAGGGATCAAGCGAAAAATAGCTCTTTCCAACTGCTGTTGCTATGGCCTAAGAAGACTGGATATCCTGTCGTCAGCTACGAAGAAGACGCTATAAAAAACCCTCAGCATACATAGGTCGGTCTCATTTTCTTTGATTAAGTCTAGAGCAGAAGATACAGCGAAGAAATATACCCGCTGTACAGTCACATGGATCCGACCAGAAGGCTATATGGTCTATTTAGGCAAAGGTGGCTAGACCATTTAAAGCCGATGGAAAACAGCGCTCCAGTTCGAAGGATCTTCGAATCCATTCGATGCAACAAGGCCATATCTAACTTAGCGCACATAATTTGAAGAGGACTTAATCCAACTTAGTGGGCATAGCCAAATCTTAACAGATTAACCCGTTGGAAGATCGTTGTAGATTGGGAGTAACCCCCACAAAGCTGATTTTGTTTTTTTTTCCGACACAGCGAAATATCTGGATCTTATTTTTGGCAGGAAACAAACTGGAAAGCTAATATTCAAGAAGGGGTAAGGAAAGCTGCAATAGCTTTATTCTGTTTTGAACAAACCATTTTAAATAAATGGGGCCTTCAACCTCGCATTACCCACTGGCTACACGTATCGGTTATGGGACCGATGCTCACCTGGCTGTCTGGTGGACGATCTTAGACAATGCAGCGATCTGTAGCAAACCCAGCAAAGTAAGCAAATTAGAAAGGACAGCATCACTATGCATAAGCGGAGCCTTATGCAATACTCCTTCCGTCGCACTGGATATTCTATTTCCACTTGGCACCCCTTGATATTTTCAATAGGAAAGTGACAGCGATTGCAACAGTGGACAAATAAACTATACGGCCACGCTAATATTCTTAATACATTAGGAATACTTTCAGAGAACATCTACTACACTATACCCCAACATTGGTTTGAATAAGACTTTTACGTATATGCCCTCTAGATCTTCCTGAGAGGAGGATTTTTCATGGACGACAAGTCAATCCATTTCTAGACAGATGAATCTAAGACTAATAGCGGGATCGATGACGTTGTTTTCTCAGATAAGTTTAACCTCAGCATTTACTTTCGCCTACCAAATCACTGTAGCGTTTCCGAGGCGGAAATTTTGGCGGCTAAACAAGTCCTGTCTTGGCTAAAGAAAAACGTCAAACAGCTATTAAATTCCTCGATTCAGTGTCACTAAATTCTAAAACCATCTTTGACTGCCTTTGATTCAGAGTAGACACAGTTTATCTTTGATCCGTCGACGTAGATCACTGTGTCAAAGTTCCTTTTTCCACTGAGCTCTGGTGGAAAATCTAACGTGGAAGTTTGTCTTGAAGTTTGGTTTGGGTTTAGCAGTTGGAAACGTAGTCATGCCGTAAGGTCGTTCAGTCCAGCACACAGATTCTTTGAGTCTGATTGCTCTGCATAGCGCGGTATTTTTTGTGTTTAGGTCGAGAGGCAGAAGATGCAGGAGCGCAGTAAGGACATTCGTTGGGGTCGACCTCAATGCGCCCGTGGTGTCTATACTGGCTGTTCTTTGCAGTCTTTGTAGTTTCGTGAGGTTGCAGCCTTTGCTCAAAACGGGCCACCATACTAGTGACCCATAAGTGAGGTGAGAATTCGATGCACTACGACTGGATACATCCACAAGATCATTGAAGTCGTCACTTTTTTTCAAAGGTTTTGCTGCAGGCATAAAAGGTGACGAATGCCTTATCTAGAGCAGTCTTCATGATTTCACTTATCATAGCAGGAATCTTATCTGATACTAGTATTTTTTTTTTTTTTTTATAATTTACGCGCGCCTAAGGGGTTAGATACCCTTTTACTGTTGCCATGGCGCGGTTTCCGGTAGAAGAAAGAGAAAGGAAAATTGTTTTGTAGTGGTTTGAAACTCAAGTGCGTTTGGTTTCGATATTCGCTCTCCAGGGGTGGGAGTCCGAATAGGACGGAGAGGTTTTGCTTCACTCAGAGTGATGCGAGTTATAATTCACAGTATTTTTTTTCTGTGCTTGAAACTCTACAACAGCCAAATCTACGTGTCAGTGTTATGCCTTCACACACAGAAGTGCAATTACAAATGAAAAACTGACTTGCCATGGGCAGGACTCGAACCTAGACCTTCCGAGTGAGAAGCGATTGCTAGTACCACTACACCACGTCCACCCCACATCATCCGCATACACTACCACCTTGACTCTTTCTTTATCCAGTCTTACAAGTATTTTGTTCATAACAATTAGCAACAGTAGAGCAGAAATACCGCCACCCCGTGGCGTTCCTCTATGGGCGAATTTGGTTAAGTGACTGTTTCTTAGAGTTGCCTGAATAATTCTTGTCCTGAGCATAGAGGCTACCCATTAACAGATAAATTCCTCTATGCCCAGCTGGAGCAGAGATTTGTTAATAGCTTCAGTGTGTTTGTTATTCAAGGATCCCTCTCTAGTGGTATATTCTTTGTAGTGTATAGATTTTTATATTGTTCTCGCGGAGATCTAACCCTTGAGATAGATTCGCCTAGAATGCTTAGCATGTGAATGTCTAAGACACGCTCTAAGGTTTTAAGTACAAAGGAAATTAACCTGAAATCCTTCGGTATAATTATCACTCGAACGCGTCTCCAAGAGTAGGGTAAGTAGATCAGTATGAAACAGCTTCTTAAGATTGACGTTAGCAATGTGTTGTCAGGTTTTGGTTTCTCTGTAGCATAACACGTAGTATGCCATCAGGGCGCTGAGACTTGAACGAGGAGAAGTTGTTAATAGCCCAGGAAATCTTTTCCTCGGAAATGATTGAATTGATATTGCTGTGGGATGCAGGTTGTACTTGCTTACACCTCTCGGGTTCCGCACTCATATCACTGCATCAGGGAGAGTATGTGTTCATCAGAAATTCCAGCGTCTCCGCAGAGGCTTCTGTCCATTCTCCATCTGACCTTCCTAGAATGGAAGGCTTGGAGTGTTCCTTGGATAGCATTTGTATAGCCTGGGGGAGTCCTTGAGGGTTTCTATTGAATGGCAGGCCTCGTAAGGGTTCAAGAAGTTGTGTTTGCAGCAGATATTGAAAATCGCTCTGTCATCTGCCTGAGATTAGGGAGATCTTCATTCCAACCTGGGGGAATAGACACAAGAGTTTGTACGCAACGTAAATCGCTTTCTTGAAATTCTTGACATTTGCCTCTAGTTCGATTGCTACGGTGTTTATTTCGGATATGGTTTTGAGTTTTGTCCTAAAGACTTGACCAAATTTAGTCAAATTAATTCTCTTAGGGTTTCTATACGGTTTAGTGGTCTCGACTTCGAGACTCAGCCCGTGGACGATCCATCTGTGGTCTGAGAATGACTCCAGATTGGGAATCCTCAATTAGGCATTGTTTATTTTGAGTGTGATATCTAGGACCTCTTTCATCCTTCTGAAATTTGGGTTCGTGGTCAGTGGTTTGAAGAAAATCGAAAAGTGATTCACCTCTTTCATGGACAAAGTGTAGTAATACTGTCTATTGCATTACGTTGAACATTTATATTTATTGGCTCACCAAAAATGGGCTTTTAATCAATCCTTTCAAAAGTGAGGTTGTGAAAGAGTCATCACTCGATAAAACAAGCTGTTGTCAAGACATGGAGCACACCCTCAAGACTTGTTCTATTAAATTAATTATGAATTGTAAACGAAAAAATGGAAAAGGACAAAAAAATAATCAATAATTCAATGAAGGACATGCAAACGAAAACAATTCTCTATCGTTACACAAAATTAAACGAAAAATGACTGTGGCGAAGAAAGAAACATTGTTGGATAGCTGAAAATGAAAGAAGGACGATTAAAACTGAGAATGCTCAACTACGGCTCGATTATGTGTCACTAAATGACTTACTTTGATTAATTACGAAATTTAAACTAATTACTTACGCAAAAATACTCCCTTGCGAAATATCCTGAAGTCGATCATCAGACACTTATGCAACTAAGGACAATACAATATGCAAATTTTCTAAGCTTCTAAATATGTGTTAGCACTCGAATAAATTTATTATTAATTTTTTGTTTTTTTGTTTTTCTTATTTTTTTTTTAATCTTGAGGTATTTAAGACATTTTACAAGCAATTGCCTTAAGCATATTCTAAGTTTCTTTTTTTTGATTTCTTATACCTATAACAGTTTTTGTTTTAGGCGTATTAAATAAATCCTTTATTTTTTTTATTAATTTTTATATTTAATAAATGTCTAAGCATTCGAATTAAGCTAAAGTTATTTAACAAAAAAAAAAAACAAAAATTAAATAGAAAAATTTTTAATTTATATAAAGAAAGCAATGCCAATTGGAAGTTAATTAAAAAAATCAATTAAATCAAATTTAGCCAATTTGATTTCTAAATTTTGACCATTCGACTTCATCGATCAAGTCTAAAAAAAACATTGAAGAAGAACAGAGTTGCAATTTCGTATTTGCTGAATTTTTTTATTTAATTTATGAAGTGAGGAAAGTTGGTGAAAAGAATATAATTTTGAAAAAAGTTCATCCAAATTGGGGTGGGTAAATAAATAAATTAAAAAAAAAAAAATCAAAAACAAAACTAAATCACAACAATAGAGGGATATTTTGGAGTGTCGGAATATGTCGTGCTTGCTTGTTCTTACACTAAGTATAACTTACTATTTAGCTTTTTTTTTTGTTAACAAATGCCACATGTAGAAAATCTATAGTATTTGCTTTATTTTTTTCTTTTTTTTTTAATTAAGTTCTATTTAAATAAACACATTTTGTTGCTGTAGGATATGCGAAATTGAATTAATTTCACTTTGTGGGGAAATTTATTTAAATAGGCTGTTGCAACGAACTTCTGGAGCTGGTTTTTGAATGCACTGGATTTTTTGAATGGGGGTGTTAACAAATTAAGAAGTAAAAAAAATGGAAAAACAAATAATTTCTTTAGACTTTTTGTTTGGATTTTTAACAAGCAAATTTGGAATTTATCAGGAATTCATCATCCTTACATATGACACTGAGATTTTAAAACTTTGTTTAAGGAAACTAATTAATAACAAATGATGATAGTATATGAAATATTTAATATTTGTTAGGATTTATTTTTTAAAATAAATACCAAGCATGCAAGTTGTGCTGGATATTCAAGTACTTACCCAACCGTGGAACCATAGTATCTTGAAAGGATTCTAGAGTTAAACTATTCTTATGAATAACAACTTACGTGGCGCTGTATACGAGAATTTATCTGGGAATGTCAGACCATACAAAGTCTCATCTCTCTAAAAGAAGTCCAATAATGTTCGTGCTTCTTCGCTGTGTCTAGTGCTAGCATATGGATCAGAGTCTAGGTAACATGGGCTTTTATTATGCATTGTTGAAATCGTCGTACTTACGAAGTATAAAATTAGGAATCCTCACAGAGAACATTGATTACACCATACCTGAACTTTGGTGTGACAAAGACTTCCATGTAAGCTTCCCCTCTAGATCCTTCTGGGAGGAAGATGCTTTCATGGAGGACAAGTCAATCCATCTCTACACAGATGGATCTAAAACCGATAGTGGAATTGGTGGCGGTGTTTTCTCAGTAAGCCAAATCTAAGCCTCTCTTTCCGTCTTCCAAATCACTGTAGCATATTCCAGGTGGAAATTTTTGCGATTAAAGAAGCCATTTATGCCATTTATGTCCGTAGTGATGTGAATTTAATGCTTCCAAAACACATTGCAGTCTGCTGTCGTTCAAGCGAAAATTAACCATTCAGCCAGTATCCATGAATGGCACTTCCATCGTCGAAACCGAAAAGCTTTCCATCCTCTGTATGTGTGTCAATGACCACATATTCGATGTCGCCAAAAATGCTGCGAAATGTCTAGGTTTCTGTAAGCGATATAAGAAATATTGCACCCCTCTGACCTGGCTTCAATATATAAAGCGTTTATTTGTCCAAAACTGGAGTACAATGCCCACATCTGGTCAGGTGCCCCCAAGACCTCTTTGTATTTGCTAGATAGGATCCAAAATCGACCGATAAAACTCATAGGTGATGCCAGTAGTACAGAGTTATTCGACACTCTAGAACACCGGCGTAATGTCTCCTGTCTCACCTTGTTGTATCGCTATTTTCACCACCAATGCTCCACTGAAATTGATAGTAGCATTCCGCCCCTTCATGTTTTTAACCGTAACACCAGTCTCACTTTGAATGCTCATCAGTTCACCTTCAAGTCCATCTTCGGACGTACTTTGAAATATTGTGATTATTTCCTAAGCCGTATAACTCGCTTATGGAATGCCCTGCCGAGCTCTTTATTTCCTAGCCAGTATAACTTGCAAACATTTAAAACCAATGCACATCGGTATCTCACTTTTCTCCCTCCCTAACTTCATTTCGCCCGTGCGTCAATTATAAAAAAAAAATTCTAAAACTGCCCTTGAATGCTGATCATCTCTTATGGAGATGGCAGAGCAGTTCAACCTTCACCTTTGCTGGGTACCGGGCCAGAGAGACATTCCAGGGAACTGTATGTCCAATGAACTCATCAATCCTCCACCTACTATGTACATGTCCAGCTCTCTCCCATAGAAGAAAATTTCACTTAAAAGCTTTCTTCTACAATGACCTAAACGATCTAAAAGATTTAGGCGTAAACAGTCTCCCACGCTTCATCGTAAGCTCAAACTGGTTCCACCTGTGGGTTGGTGTTTCCAACAGCCACTCTTACCTATCTACCCCTAAGAAGTATAAATGCTATCTTTCTTTCTATAAATGTTACACGCTCAACGGATTTTGTGTACCATTAAAATTTTTGCATACAACGCAGGCGAATGAAAATTGGGGAGGAAGGAAAAAGAGATAACGATGTACGTTGGTTTTGAATGTATGCAGTTTATAACGACTACGAAATCATGAGTTCAGCAAGCACATTCAATATGTCAGCTAGGAAAGAATCGCGATATTTCAGAGGATATCCTCTTATCATTGGACTGGTGAGCGAACGAACGAAAGTATTGGTCGAAGGTGTGGAATTCTATTGTCAATTTCATCGCGGCCTTGGTGGTAAAAATGTCGATTAAGCAAGTTGCTTCAGCAGACATAAAATGGGTCGTGTAGAGTGCCAATTGGCTGTGCAATATTGGCATTACCTATGAATTCTACCCCACATTTTGAATTGTATCTAGCAGTGCAAGGATCTCTTGGGTCTTAGGGGCACCTGATCAGATATGGACGTCGTATTCTAATTTTGGATAGATGAATGACTTATATATTGAGGCCCGATCAGAAAGGGTGAAATATTTCTTACATTGCTCGAGGAATCTTAGATATTTTGCGGCATTTTCGACGATATTAAATTTGTGGCTGCTGCTTCATGGACAGCTGCTGGGTCTGAAATTTAACTTCGATGACAATAGATGGCATTGTGTTTGAAAGCATTAAATTTCGGTTGTTTGGTGGCTTCGAAATTAGTGAAGACCGAAGAGCAACGGCGAGTGTGAATAAGAAAAGCTTAGGGTTCCCTCGGCAGCAAAGCCGGAATAGAGGAAATCGACTCCAAGTGGATAAAAGATTCTGATGCTAAATTGTCAAATGCCTTTGAAATAGTAAGTGCTACTATGTTGCTTTCACCGAATTGGTGAGCATTTGGTTCCAAATCGGTGAGACACGTCATCAAATCTATGCTCAAGCATATGAAAATGATGTAGTTGTACAGCCTGTTGGTCCCCCGCCCAATTATCAAGGCTACGTCCATCAATGACATAGTTCTAGTAATAAACGGGTGTAGAGCAATACTGGTTTTATCATAATGGTTTTCAGATTAACGCCACTCAAGGTTACTATGATTTGACCAGTTACATTATTAGCATACGGTCCTGTTGGGTGGCAGGACTACGGGTAGCCCGACCAGGACTTAAAAATCGGTATCTGGGGAGTGAGGACTCATCAGGCTTTGGTCCAGGCCTGACTTGAAAGAGTTAGCCCCCCTAATAGGAGCATCATCATCAGGTCATTTAAACCTAAAGTCCCAGAAGGGTCTTCCGCAAAGTTAGTTGGCGCGATGTAAAATTGTAATAAGTACTGGGTGTAGTGAATCTAAGATCGACAAGAGGTTTTAGGTAAGCTTCGACTCAAACGACAAGAATTGCGCCTAGTTCTGTCAACATAAATTCCGACTTGGTATTACAAAGATGGTAAGCGATGGTTAGGCCCATATCTGACCCCCGTGGATATAAGTGCATCCAGTAAACTTGAGTCTTCACATTAAACACAAAAGACGTTCTGTACGATCTGTTTGATCATGCCAGTGGACGACCGTAGGTTGTTTTTGTTTAAACTTCTTAAAAGTAAGGTTGTTATCTTCATGAGAAGGATGAAGCTAACTGAACTGAGTGCTTGAATGCAGTAACCATTTTCTCAACGAATATAATTATTTGGGTGTTAACCGGGATAAAAAAAAACTAAATATGTCACGTCGAAAACCTTTAATTTTCTGTCGGCTTTCTAGCAGTGTAAAGGAGCGGTGATACGTGATCTTCATATCAATCACTGCACTCTCAAAGCCATCTTCAGTATAAAAAGAAATGGTCTTGGGTGCAACACGCACTGAGGTTTTGATGACCATGCCGTCGATTGATAACATGCCTAGTGATGCAATGAAACCAGGACTCCTGTTTCGTTAAAAAAAATGCAAAATCGCCTTTCTTATGCACAGGCAGGGTTTATGCGGCATCTGAGATTGGAAAGGAATGTTGTCCGGGTTTCACGGGTGGTTCCAAAACCAATTTACATAGAATGCGGTGCCACTCATCGTTAGGAAGGCTTGCGTTTGTATTCCAAGCAGGGATATACGAGTCCGTAATTCTGATAGTAACCCAGGGGAAAGGGCGAAGTATCTGCGTCTATAGCGACAGCCAAGCCACGCTTAAGATCTTTTCAACCCCTTGAAGCAGTGTTAAAATAGTTCGAGAATGTAAAGCTCCTCTGAATATAGTCGGGAACGCCGGAAACAAGGTGAACTGGCTAAGGCAAGACTTAGATACTCTGGCCTCGAATCTAGGAACGCTTGCGTCCTCGGTTAGGGCTTCCATTGACAGCGGGGTTTTGTGTAAACATAATTGCAGAAGGCATGACTTTTAGCGGGATCAAACGAAAATGTTCAGTAAACGAAGTATGAAGGTGTAAAGGGTCATAAATTATGGCCCACCTTGTACAATGAACTAGTTGTTTTTTTGAGTGCTCTGTTTCGACAAAAAAGAAGAATTACACGAGTGCGAAAGTTGAATCGTCGGCCCGTTGCAGATTAGACGTTGGCACTTTAGAGTAGGTGAAAACATGACGTAAGCTGATGACAAAGTGCTCAGCAAACAGACTGCGCATGTCCCGAAAGTTGACGGCTGGAATGTCGTTATAAATAAGGAAGCAGTCGTGGCAATTATTTCCTTTAGTTCTTCTCTGTGAGGGAGATATGGGACATTTTATTAAACGTTTATAGCCTCCGGAAGAAGATTCCATCGAGATATTCTCCACTAGAGGAATATGGGGGATGTCAAATGTTCTCAAACTTGGTCAAATTTTAGGTAACTTTCTGACAATACTTTGAGGGACTGGTAACAGGCCTCGTAGACACAGCATTGGTAAATGAAGGCTAGTTTTACTAATAAGACAATTCCTAAGTTTTATTGGGAAGATTGAAAGATGGCGAATAGCGAGTCTACTGTTCCAGTGTAACAGAGGCCCAGCGAGCCGTAATCGTAAAATAAGCTCTGAAGCAGACACGAATGCCTCGGATATAGACAGAAATAGATATCGAGCTCCGGAACGGCAACAGGAAAAAAGTAATCCAAAATTCCAGATACCTCCAGTTTGAGTGAGAGCTCTTGCGATACCACAATCCCGGAAATTGGAAGCAGCTTCGTCATCTTCCCGACAAACAACAAACGACGGCACACGAGAAAAGGGAGTAGGTCCACTGCTGACTCAAAAAGCACGAGCTGGAAGCATATCCTATTTGCCACTCAGTGAAAGGATGCTGATGACTGGGTTGAAGGGTAGAGTGAGGAATATGACCGTCATCTAGTGCTACGTTCCATCAAACTAAGAGGACAACAGGGTTAAGAATGGTTTCTACAGCTAACTAGGCGTAGCCTCCAATTCAATGCCCAACGGAGAATTCCTGATCATGACGGTCGATTTGAATGCGGAGGTAGAAAACGACAATATAGGGATTAAACATGTGAAGGGGCCAGACTACCTCGGAAACATCAACAATGACAACGGCGAAATTTTTGTAGACTTTTGCAACTTCTATTGCTTGGCCATTGAAGGCACAGCGATTGTCACAGATCAGTCCAGATCGGTCATATAGTGACCATCAGATGCTTTAGAAATTGTATCGGAGACGTCCGAAATAAACGAGGAGCAGACACCGGCATGGAGAGGGACGACCATCTTCTTATAGCTTCAATACACCTTCGTACTGCATCCATCAATAACCATCGCTCTAATTTGGTGCAAATACCCAAGTATAATGCCGACAGGCTCCGAGACGCCAACAGATATGGGACCACCTTGCCTTAGAGGGTTAAATAATCAGCAGCACCATTTCTGCAAAACATCGACGAGCACTAGGGGGCTGTGAAAATGGTCTCTTCATTTAGGGCAGACACTATTGTCGATATAATACAAAAAAAACCAGGGGACATTGTTTTCAGTAGATGCTTTGACATGGATCGACAAGTGTACATTTCCAAAAGCTCGGATTGTAGCGGCGATTTGGAAGTTTAACATGGCATAAAACATAAGAAAGTGCAAGACACATAAGCCGAAGTTTTGTCTATCAACGCACCAGTCATCAAAGCAAAAGAATAAGCCAGTAGGTCTGATAGTAGCACCGTCTACAATATTACCAAAAACAAACAAATGTCCAAAGTTAGAAATTTCTTTTTGTAAAAATCTTCGATGACAACCTATTGACATCGAATGATGTAACAACATGGGGGGATCACTTGGCTGCTAGCAAGTGACGAACCAGTCCCAGACTCTGATAAGTCTTTGCTGAAACGAATTTTCGAATACGAATCTCCGCAAGCTGTAACACTGAAATTATATCGGTTATTAGGGCCCCAAATAGTTGGGAGTTGGCAGAGATGGCATCCTACTCGTAGCTGACCTCTTCCAAGCCGCTCCGAACAACTCAGCGAAAATCCTACAGTCACTAACTACGAAAGCATGGGAAACGAAGAATGATTGTCAAGCTGTCTAAGAAGCAAAAACCGACAGAATATGAAAACTGGAGAGGAATAGAATAATTATAGAACGAGCATCTCTATTTAACACCCGACCGCGAACAGGCAGGTTCTCCTGCATCCATGTCTACACATTGCTGATCGTTATTGAAGAAAGTGTAGAGTATACATCTCCGCTATACTTGTTGTTCATCGCAGTATAATTCGCAGCGGAAAACAACTAGGCTGTATCCTTTTGCCATTGCTGTTCCTTTCTGTATTCTGCGATGTGCTCAGTGCCGCACTATATGTAAGATATATGAGTCTGAAATAGGCGATGACATCAAATCTGAAACATGTAGACCACGCCGATGATATCTGTCTGCTTTCGCACAAGATAATGAACCTACATCGAATGGCCCTTAACTTAGAAACAGAGCCGTATAAGGTTGGACTCAAAATAAATCCGGCAAAAACTAAGGCATTGCCTTCTCCAACACTCAAAATAATCAAAATTGCCGGACAACAAGCCGATGAGGTAACCAACTTCCTTTATCTTGGAAGTATGGTCTCGAAAGTTGTAGGCACACACCTGTATAATGACAACAGGATCAATAATGCAAGCTATAAAAGCAACGTTTTCAGCATTAAGCCCAAGCTGAGACTATTTCAATGCAATATTGAGTTCGTGCTCCTATATTTGAGTAGCACGTGGAAGGTGATTAACACTGTCACAAGGAGGCTGCAGGCTTTCATTAATAAATGTGTGAGCAAAATCTTAAACGGCGATTACGTAGCAGGAACCGACAGACATCCAAATAGGAAGATAGATTGCTCACACCCAATGCGAAGACAATGTTGGCTCTGAGCTCTTCCAACGTCGTCGGCGTGTTGGCATAAAAGAATGACTTAACGTAGCCCCACAGAAAATAGTTAAGCGGCGTTAAGTCGCACGAACGAGGCGGCCAATCGGCTGGCCCATTTCTTGAGATATCACGCTCACCATACTTACTCTTCAATAAACCGATTGTAGCGTGTGCTGTGTGGCTTGTGGCATCCTGTTGAAACCACATGTCATCCAAGTCCATATCTTCCAATTCGGGCCAAAAATAATCGGTGATCATGGCGCGATAACGCTGACCATTCACAGTAATGTGACGATCGTTATCGTCGACGAAAAAATATGGCTCAATAACGCGGCCGGCATGCAAACCGCACCAAACAGTTAATTTTTGTGGATGAAGTGGTGATTCATGAAGCACATGTGGATTTTCACCCGACCAATGACGCATATTTTGCTTATTGACGAACTCATTGAGCCAAAAATGAGTTTCGCCCCTGAAGATGATTTTGCGATGAAATTCATCATCTTGGCGCATCTTCTCCAGAACCCAATCGGAGAACGTATGTTACGTCGCTTCAAATGGTCCATCGGTTTCAATTCTTGAGTCAGCTTGATCTTGTATGGGTGTAAACCAAGATCCTTACGCAAAATACGCCATAATGTGGTCTGAGCGATGCCCAATTCTTGAGAACGCCGTGGAATTGACTGATTTGGATCATTTGCTACGGACGCCTGAACGGCAGCGATATTTTGACACTTCGACCAAATCGTTGTCTCACTGACACGGCAACATCACACAACGAATATGTAGACTCACATTTTTGCACTAAACTTGTTATTGCCTGTCTACTAGGGCGAGAATTACGACCGAAAATTGGAGTTAACGCTCTTAAAATTACAGTCACCGACTCCGAATTTCGGTAGAAAATTTTTCAAATTTGCAGACGTTGCTCGTACTTGTACTTTACCATGATGAAAATGTTGAGTTTACTGAATAAATTGACAGTGACAGTTTGATGATTAGTGAAAGAGTGCGTTCACAAATTAAATTCAAAGTTAGTCCCTATTGGAAAACTCTTTATCTCATGTAATAGAATCCATTTACCATTTACAATCAGATAGTTGAGGAGGAATCAGGAACACTGGGGTTAAGCTGGAGGGAACTTAAATGCATCAGAACACGATTGTGGACGCCCTGTGTCCGACAAGGGGTGCAATGACTAACTGAAAAGCCTTATTACTCACCTGTTCTTCCCGATTCTATTATACCAATCGGATTCACATTCTTTACCACCAAAAATGAAAATAAAATAAGGCCATCCAATTTATAGAGCAGAAAGGTCTAGATCGGTGTATCTAAGAGTGCGTCTACATTACAAAGAAAAACAAAAAAACATAAAACAGAGAATTTGTAGAAGAATACTGCATCGAATGCATGCACACTGAATTTATTTAATAAATAATCTTTGTTCTATTGTATATTACAGTCTTGACAATAAACAGTGAGGTATATTACTCATTCTCCAAAAAAAATGTAGACATCAAGTGCAGATGTACTTAAATAGGTGTGTGTATCCGTACCTTGTAGATACGTACGTTATCATTGTTCACTTCAATAATTCACTCGTGAAGTGACAGAAAACAAAGTATCAAAGTATATGTATGCTTCATGGCAACACAACAATTTTTTATAAATAAAAGAATTTTTTTTTTTAGTTTAACACTTAATAGAAAAAAAAAAAAGGAAAAAAGTTTTAACAAGTCAAATAGTGTGTGTGTGTGTTTGAATTTTTTCAACAACTACTGTGCAAGGCAGGAGTGTTCTCTGGGTGATTTATGTTGTTGTCTACGTGTTTGCTTTTTTCTTTTGACCGAAGCATCAACATCAGCCAACCCGTTCAAGGTTTTTGGTCCTTCTCTTCCATGACGATGAAGATGGAAGATATTGCAAAAGCGGAAGTTGCTGTGCAAGTGCGGAGTATGCGGCGGTGGTGGTACATTGTTTGTATTCGTAGAACCATGATTGACAGATGACGTTTGAGTTGATTGATGTTGATGCTCCGCTGAACGGACGGTGGTAGGATCATGGTGTTCAATTAGGATGGCATTTGTCACATTGGCTGGTGTTGTGGCAACACTATTATTGGCACTGGCTTCTAGTGATTTGCAATTACGATGTTGTGTGTGATGTTTTAGAGTCTTCCATCGGAATATGCTCCATTTTTTGCCGACAGCTATGCTATCACAGTTACAATTGGAGCCACTGGCTAAATGAGAATTTTGATTGTGTTCTGTTGAATTGGGTGGTTTTGTGCCATCGATGGGGATATCTTTGACTAGATCCGGTTGAGCACCATGATCTATACCACTGACCGTCGAACTATCTATACTACAGGCTTCCCATGCAGCTATCGGTAGGGACATTGGACGCATTTTCATTCCTGGTAACAAATAACAACTATGAAGTGTGTCTGAGGATGTGGACATACCTGCACGTTCGTCATGATATTCATCGTCATCGGATGACTCGAGGCGATCTTCAACTAGTGATGTCTGCCGAGATAGTCCCTAGAAAAAAAAAAACAAAAAGAGATCGAGTGTACAATAAATGAATAATTTCATAAATGACTTACTTCTCTAGGGTACGTATGAGTAAGTAAAAAGTTTTGCTGAAACTAAACAACATCCGCTCACCCATAGAGAGGGTCACGGAGTTGAGCTGGTTAAGAAGGCCTCAGTCAATCACTCCTAGTTATTAGAAAAAGTGTCCAAACGGGCACCAGAGTTATATGAGACCTGAACAAGAGATATGTATTTCAGCCAAGTCACATCACTTTGTGCGTCAGAGAAGCAATGGAATGAGGAAATTCTACTTCTTCAGCTTGTATTTTCTCAAACAAATACTAAGCTAAAGACGTTGAACTAAGTCTTGTTCCAAAAGAAGCCTAAAGATCGGTCAACTGTTTCAAAGTCAATCGATGTTGACCAATCTACAATAGAATGACGACTTACATAGTATCGAAATCATTCGTTCTCTTGTTATATACTTATGTTCTGTATCCCCTTGTGGGTCCTGGAGCTTCAACTGTTCACCAACTCCCCGCAGAGTTTAGATATTTCTAAGATGTTCTTGGTAGCATCTTCCTAAGTTGGTGTGTTTGCTGCTCGCCTTTGTATGATTGTAGGACTATGACCAGTTCATTATGGTGGTCCAAGTTGGAAATGTTGTTTGGACCGAAAGTCATTAAGATATTTAGTAAGCGCTTATGGATTTGCATTGTCTAGTGATAGGCTTATTTTCCGAATACGGATCCATGCAAGAGCACGGATTCAATATTTGATCGGAGCAACCGCGAGCTCTGACTTTATTTTGTCTGTGCGGTTGGCAATATCTAATTAACTCTCAAGTTCATCAGAGATGGTACGTTCAATCGTATTTCTACTTGCTATCCTCAGGGAAAAGGTACAGTTTCTCAGCCTCTCCCTACCATTGAAGTGCAGATTGCTAAGCAGTTGGAGAAGCATTTAGTAATCGAATCGCCTTCTACTTTTTCACGGTTTTTTACGGTAGTGCTCTCATCTTGTTTGGGACCTGCACGGAGATTGATCGCAAAACTGCTGACTGTCCTATAGCTTGGTCTTGGTGAATGGGTCGTTGCGCGATGTGCTCATGTTATCAACGAGCCGAGTGAGGTGTATACCTTTAATGCGGTCAACGGTGGCAAGAGTGACATTGATGTTACTTTTGCCAACGAGGCAGCTTTTAGGGCGTTTAGTTTTAGGTGGCGTGTTAGTGTAGTGGTGAGTGATCACAAATGGATTCAGTTTGAGATCACTCACGCAATAGAAGAAAATAATACAGTTTCCGACAGGATATGGTGTGTGAGAGGCGCTGATTGGAGTGTTTATGGTGACCGTATACTTGCGGAGATTCCCTCCCTGACACCACAAGTGTACGGTAGCTTAGGCATTGACCGACAAATCGCTCACATCAATGAGTGCGTAGTTTTGGATAAGTTGGTGGAAAGGCTAAGTTGGTGGAACCGCTGTCTGACAGAGTAACAAAGGGTGGTCAGAAACCTAAGGAAGCGATTCCAAAGGGCTAGGGCGGGTAACGCTGAGAACCTGGCTCAGCTGGGCATTGCCTCATTGTCAGCACAAACGAGTCTAACTGGAGAAACTTTGCTTCTAATAACAGAGATGATCTCTGGGGCAAACTCTATAAAATTTGCCGTAATGCTAAAAAGACTGCTGACATTGAAGGCATTCGTGTGGATATACGGTTTTATTCACATGGAAAGATTGCCCTACTGCATTGCTTGGTTAGTTTTTCCCGAGAGAGGAGCGCTTTGAGGACTCCGGAGTTAAGGACTGAAGAAGTCGAGTATGGTGTTTCACTTCTTCGCTTCAGGAGATCTCCTGGAGCTAATGGAATGACTGGAGAGATGGTGAGAGCCATCTGGAAGGCCGTCCCAGACTACCTGCTTGGTCTTTATAGCAAATGCATAGCTTGCTCCTGTGCTCCTGAAGTCCACCAATAAGAATAGATCTGGCCCTAAATCTTATCGGGGCATCAGCCTGCTTCCTGTACTAGAAAAAGTACTGGAAAGGGTTATGGTGAAAAGGGTTTCGGAGAGCATGGCGGAACCAATGTCTCCCTTCCAATTCGGCTTTACAAAAGGCAAGTGTGTCGAGGATGCATAGTCTTTCCTAAAAGACAGAGTCCTGAGAAGCAGCCAAGGTGGTTAGAGGCATCTTTATTGATTTCAAAGGTGCCATTGATAACCTGAACTGGCAGAAAATAGTAATCAGGTTGCAGGACTTGGGCTGTCGAGAAATTGGGCTTTGGAGAAGCTATTTTTCAGACAGAAAAGCGAGTGGGATAAATACGCACGGCAGCTTCTCAATTAGTGTTGAGAGAGGTTGCCCCCAGGGTCCATCTGTGGTCTTTTTTTTTGAAACCTGATGATGGATCCATTCTTATGGCGACTAAACGAGCTCGGTGGGTGCTGCGCCTAAGCAGATGACCTGCTACTCATCCTTGAAGGCCAGTCCAGGGCCCAAATCGAGGTATTAGGAGAAAGAGCTCTAGCAGTCGTTGCTGAATGGGGAGAAAGCATTGGGGTAAGTGTATCGCAGGATAAGACTGTTTCAATGAAACTCAAGGGCAAATTGAATACAAGAAGTCGGGCTCCTGCGATACATTTGAACGGCGTTAGCATTAGATGTGTGACTGAGGTCACATATCTGGGCATAACGATGGGTGAGTGTATGAACTTCATGCCTCAACTGGTTCGAATTAGACAACGCATGCTGAGTGCTGTAGGCCAGGTAAGGCGCATTTTGCGATCTGACTGGGGACTCAATAGGCGTTCTGTCCATATCATATACGATGGCCTTTTTGTTGTCTGTGCAACATATGGAGCATCGGTATGGTACGACAGGGTTATGACTCTGGATGATCGAAAGCGGATCTTGACTTGCCAAAGAGTCGCCTAGCTTGGGTGTTTACCTGTGTGCCACACTGTCTCCACAGAGGCAATGCAGGTGTTGCCAGCTCTGGATCTGGAAGTGATACGTCGTGGTATTGCTTTCAAGATCAGAAAAGGTCTCCCTCTAAATGGGCGAGATTGGGTTTCCCCGGAAGAAGTGGATGGCTTATCCCTGAAGCAGCGTAAAACCTTGCTACACGCATGTGTTCTATCTAAATGGCAATCTAGATGGGATGTTAGCGAAAACGGCAGGGTTACTTACGGCTTCCTAAGGGATGTGCTAACCATGCGAGTATTTCCTGAGCGGAATTTTACCCTAAGCCTGGGCTTTTTGTTGATCGGACCTCTCTTAATGCATTCTTGCATAAGAGAGGGCTTAGCGGGGTTGCGAGCTGCTTATGTGGAACCACCTATGAGGACTAGCTTCATGTCCTATGTGAGTGTCCCAATTACGCTGACATTACGGACTTGCAGGCACCTTTAATGGTGAGGCCTACGAACCGTACGGTTCGAAAGGTTCGTACGGTTCGAAAGAACCCTTAGTTTTGCAAAAGAGGGATTTAATAGAAGGCGCAGTAGGCAGCTAGTGGGTAGATTTTAGAAATTTCAAATGGTTGTAAGGCCACCAGTCCTGGGCAGTGAGGTGCCCAGCTGGAAGTAACCTCTAGGTTGCGAAGCTCGACCGGAAGCTATATTCTGCTATTCTGGTACCACGGGAGGTTAGGAGCCCCCGGAACTATGGTTCCGGCCTGACCTAGGATTTGGCCCCCTTGTGGGAGTTTCGTGGTGGCTGTAGGTTTATACCCAAAATCGCGGGGAGAGTAGACCGAATGGAACTTGGACATCTCCTGGACATCTACGACCTGTTCTCAACCATGGGATTGCTATGGAACTATCTGGTTTGCTCGATGTGAAGTTGCATTGCAACCTGGTGCCATGACCCACAGAATGGCGGAGGTATTAGATAGGCCTTTACCCTTCACCAAAGGGGAAGTTCGTGCCTTACACACGACTTCGAATCTGGTACTGGTGGTAGTACTTGTACTACCCGAAGGGCGCTTATCAACGCATTGTTTTGACATCTTGTGTGAAGACGCACCGTAGGCTTAAGCCCTCACGGCAGGTACCTACGTAAAACACAAGAGACATCTGTCCTATAGCTTGGATTGCACCAGCAGCGCAACAATCAAGTTCGGAGCAAAGTGCTTGCTTTACCCCGCTAGTGGTGGTCCCAGGTAACTGGGAAATGGCAAGATACACTCGGCCAGCAGCATATAAGCCGTCATTGGGCTCACTACTCTATACGGAACTGGTTAAAAGGATGTGACGAACCAACTAATGGCCTCGGATACACTGTTGACGACCCTTTCAAACGTTTAAAGAATAACAATCTTCGGATTTGCACGTGGAATATTCGGACTCCTAACATGGCACGTGCAGCCTTAGCACGGGAGACTGATATCATGCAGATATCACCGCCATCCAGGAGGAAGAAAAACTCTGGCATATGCTACGGTTATTGCTATAAAAAGAAACAGCGCTTATTTGGATGCGGATTTTCCATATGCGGCAGATTTAGGTAAGAAGTCTTGAGCTTCCGACACGTGAGTGAGCATCTTATGACAATCCGCACCAAGGTTAAATTCGCTAACATAACATAATATGAGCCCACCACCAAAGAATTTTTCTACGAGCTCGTCGACAAAACATATGAGCAAAGACCAGGATAGGAAAGGTGGATATCTAATATGCGCTTATGCCACCAAGAAAGAACAGGACGACGCGATCAAACAGTGTCTCTTCAATCTCCTCGACAAGTATGACGGTGAAATGGTGCTGGGCGATTTGATCGTCAAAATAGTAAAGGAGGTCATTTTTGGTAGGGCACTTGGTAAGCACAGCCTCTACAACACCACGTCTGATAACGGACTTAGGCTTATTGAGTTTGCAGCGGGACGAAATATCACTATAGCAGGCACACGGTTTCCTTATATCAATACACCCAAGGTATGGCGGTCTCTAAATCATGAAACGCTAAATAAAATGGATCACATTGCCATAGACGTAAGTCATGCCTCCAGTATTCTGAACCTCCAAGCATTTCGGACAGCCAAATTGACTCGGATTACTGCCTTATTGCAGCCACGGCACGAATGCGGATTTTACAAGTGCCACAACAAATAGGAAGAAGATATAATGTCAGAACCTTCGCCGAACGCGTATCCAGAAATCTGTCAACAACTCCTATGCCCCCAGCATCAAATACAGAAGACCAGTTGCAACGCTGCCAACGTGCCATCAGAGATGCTGCACTGTTTCACCCGACCACTACTTCTAAATCCCTGGTTTGATAAAGAATGTGGGTAAGCTGTGCAGAAGAACAGGAAGAACAGAGCCGCTTGGGAGCTCTACGAGCAGAAGAGACGGGAGGAAAGCATTGACATCTCCAGAAGAAGAAAAAAGACCACGAGCAGCACGCGACCGAAGATATTGGGAGTTTATACTCCATTGACGAAGAAAGTTTTACCAAAGGAACATGTCAACTATAGAGGTATAAGTCTCCTCAGCAGGATACAAGATCTTCTCTGCCATATTGTGCGAACGTCTGACTCAGAAATGTCAATTCAGCGACGATCAGCTGAATTGCGGATCGCCAGAGAGTCAACCTGGCTTATTTTGCGGTTTTATTTGGGCCTACATCCGTAAAAGATTGTGTTGATACACGAACTGAAGCCTGACGATAATAGACAACACCGTGAGTTCACTAATTGGGCGCTGGAAATATTGGCCGGTGATCCAGATTTTGGCCAAAAAATCATCTCCTCGGATGAGGCCCATTTTTGGCTCAGCAGTTATGTCAACAAGCAAAATTGCCATTATTATAGCAAATGTAATGATATGAACGTACTCGTAGTTTCAAAATAAACCCAGAACCGAATTTATTTTCCTATCGTTCTTATCTGCTCACCCTTTAATATTTCGCTGGCCCTCAGAAGGGCGTCCAGCGCCACCGACTTGCAGAGAGTAGATGTAGAATTTTCACCGAGGTATTCAAGCTGCCATCAGAGATAAAACTAAATTCTGTTGCAACAGAAGCAAATCGGACCTAATATAACGAGAGCTACCAACAGATTAGGTCCGTGTAGGTCGGCATGTTAAAATCCGAAAAGGCACAAGATTCAACGACTCCTGAAGTCGCCTTTCTCTAAAAAAAAGTAAAACTTAAAGTGTTTCAACCACTTACCGCATTATGACGCCTCCTTGGTGGTGACCTCTTATTCCACAGCGCTTCTAATTGATCAAAATGTTGAGATTGTGCCAAGGCTGCTTGTTCTGGCCCAAGATTCGTTTGAGAAGTTAACGTCTTCATTTCAGCAATTTTTGATATTTCCTCCATGCTAGCCGATACCGAAAAGCGTCTCTTCAGACGTTCATCTACCTGCGCCATCATAACCGACGACGTCAAGTGACCGTACTTCTTTTGCCAAGTGTAAGTGTCCAATGAGACTTCCTTCTTCAGCAAACGCTTCATCTGTCGCTTGGGTCCTTGTGGCCGTAGATCTATGAAAAAGAACTCCATTCAAACTCCTGAAATCAAAAACTCACTTTAAACTTACCTTCGACATCTCTAGCTGGAGCGGAATAGGTCGGAAGTTTCACATACTGTGCTGGAGTATTGTGCAAGCAAATGACTGGTAAATTAAAACTATCCACAAGTTGTACCAAAATTCTGGAACAGTCAAGACTAATGTCAAACCGTGAGAAGGGCACATGCAGTTGTAACGAAGTCAAGGCTAGACCACGCTTTGTTTCCCATACGATGATGGTTTTATCGTCGCTTCCCGAGACCGTTGTGGTTCCTAGAAAAGAAAAGAAAAAAAAAACACTTACACTGCGTAGAGCAAATGTTTGGTAGTTCTTACCGTCTGCGGAGACTTTGACACAAGTGACCTGGCCCAAGTGTCCAGCTAGGGTGTGTACTTCTTCCCCAGTATGCAAGTCCCATATGATCAAGTTGTAGTCCTTCGATCCTGATATCACCTGGGTTTTGTTAGTGACAGAAACTGCAACGCATGTCACAGCATCCGTGTGTCCGACAAGTACCTGCGCCAGTTTACCGCCAGTCGCCTGCCAAACCTTCAAAGACATGTCTTTGGACCCCGTTATCACATACAGACTGTCGGCGGTTATTGTGAAGCAGGTGATCTCATCTGAGTGACTGACTGTGTACTTCTCATCTTCTCTGGTCAAGGACCAGATTTTCAGGCTGTTATCGCCATTCGTGCAGACCTGCAAGTATGGGGAGGGAGATCTTAAAAATTTCAAAAAAAAGGATAGACAATCTCTGAACTTACAGCAAATTTCATGTTGTTGGTGGACGCAAGGGACCTATTTGGTCCTTGAACTGTCTGCAAGAGGGTAGCCGCCTCAGCCAGCCACACGTACAAGTATCCCTCCCGGTCTGATGAGATAACTCTTCGTGAATCCATTAATACTGCCACTGATGTGACTGATGCATTATGCCCCTAAATATAGGCGCACACTTTCAGACAAAAGTCAACAAGATTCAAACACCGATGCTCACCTTGAAAGAGGTAACAATAGCCGCCAGTGCAATGCCCCATATATTGACGGTTTTATCGTCAGAGCCTGATGCCACAAATTCACTATTCGGTGCAAAGCTCAGACAGGTCACTGCTCCCGTATGTCCATCAAATGTCATCTGGTATTCTGGCGTGTTATTCACCTTTAGCAGATGGACACTCTTACTCGAAGCTATGGCGGCCAACTGTGAATCTCTGGATACATCGAAACAACTTATAGGTGGCAAATTCGTCGACGGAGATCTCTGTGACTGTATTCGCTTGAGGGAGCGTTTCCGCCGCTGATTGTGCGAATATGGATGCACATAAAGTTCCTCGTTGCGAAAGGAGTAGAAGGTAATTTTATTCCCACCCACTGTAATCAGGAAGTCATCGTTGTCCATGGCGTACACAGCTGTCACTGGTCCCGGATTCGGGGGCATCGATCGAATTAGCTTTCCCGAATGCATGTCGAATATTAATGCTCGCGTGTCCTCGCAACCGACCACAGCTCTTTGGCTGTCCTTAGCAATTGACATGGTTCGGATCTACATGCAAATAGGGACGAGGCCACACAAATTCGCCGGGGGCAACATGAAAAAGCAATTTTCCAATTTTTACTCTTTTACCTTCGAACGAGGGTGGAAATTGTACAATAACAACAAGTCTTACCCTGGATTTGTGTCCTTTGAGAGTGTGAAGTTCCGTCCCGGTCGCAAGGGTTCGCAAGTACAAAACGTTGTCGTCACCATGGGCCAGCAGGAACACCTGTTGAGAAAGAACCAAGCCGAAAGAAGAGTCAATCCAGAGAGAGCCGGAGTCAGAGCACGTATTAATATTTTGATTCATTTCATAGCTAGCCTTTGGGGCGTGCTGCTCTACAAGTCGAGGAATGAAATTTTCCCAGGTTTACCTCATTTTGGCGTTGCTTTGCCACCTTAGCTGTCAATTGATTAATTTTCGGGCAAGAGGAGATGGAACGCACGACTATTTAAACAGAACAGGCGATGGTGGTTTCTGGAAGTGATGGGGACCGATGTTCGCAGAAAGTGAACAGAATGAGGCGATACATTTGGAACCTCCAGTCACCGGAGGAATACACAATTTTCAAGTATCCGGGTGAAAGATTAAACAGGACGAGCGCCGAGTTAAAAGTGAAAAGTATTTGCTGAGAGATTTCCAAGGTAAGTACTCGTGGCGATACAAAAGTGAACTACTTTTGAATAATTTGTCGGTAAATATTTGATGTTTATGGCATCTGGGTGGCATTGGAGTGAGCTGAATACAGCTGAATAGGGGTACTTCAACCCCCAACCAAATTCAGATGAAGGATGGAATATCTAAATTGTTGCTTAATGGTTGAGTGGATTTTGCCGGTAAGTAGAAATTCTTTGAAGTGTTTCAGGTTACCAAGGAAAGGGAGTAAATGGATTTGCCTGAATTTGAGAGCACCAAAGTAATTATTGTAATACCTTGCCTAATGGGAAACACAAGTATTTACGGGGGCCGGCTGAAAGTGCATGTTTTTTACAGATGCGGGCGTAGGGAAAGAATTTTCAATAAACTTTATGGGAAGGTAGAAAGTTTCTCTTTTCGGCGATTAAGTGAATGTGAAATTTGGCCTTGGAGCAAATATTTAAGACAGCTGTGAAGGTTTCAGTGGAGGGTGATGATCTAACTTGCTTGTGCTATTGGAAAGGATTTGCGTGGGTTTCGAGAAAGTTTAAGGGTGCCGAATGCGCGATTATGGTTTCATTGGTGGACAGTGGTAGTTTGTAATTTTTGAAGTGATTAACGGGAAAACTTTCTTAAAACTGAGCAGAGGTATGGGATAAAGTGGCTTTAAAGTGAACAGAACGGACATTGAATTGATAAAGTTCATGATTTTTTAACTTTTGGTGGTAAGCTGCGTTATTTGTAAGGGGTTTTCTGCAATTGCAATTGACCTTATGGATTTGAAGAAGTATCAGATGAAGAGTTGTCTGAGACGAACTGACGAAAGAACTGGAAGTTCTTTAAGTCCGAGCACTAGAGCAACATCTTCAACGCTGATTAACTATTTTTGGTTTCCAAAAAGAGTTTGCGTCTCTAATGTGGTTAGTTGAAGCCACTAATGCAACGCAAGACAGCTTTTGTACATGCTTTTCACCTCAGATTGATGTGGTTGTGAGCACAAATATTGACACTCTTAGTCCACTGTGATGTCCATTGTGTTGCTACGTTTAACTAGAAAACAAGTTCTCTCTTTGCACAAGTTGAACAAGTTGCAGTTCCGGACGAAACATAGTGCACTTCATTGCTTAAATAGACATAAGGGTCGAACCTGGGAGAAAGCAGGACTACTTTTCCACTTGCATGGGAATTCAATAAACTCAACGTGAAAGTTATATCATATATTGCCGGAGGTAACTTGTACGGTTTGGTACATAAATACACAATCGCCAAGCACAAAATGTCCGTTGGAACTCGCGTCAATGGTACAGATCATTATATTGCACTGGCTGGAAACTATTACAATGTTTGCTGTCTTGGAAACTGAATTCGATGGAGAGATCAGTATGGCCTGTACGCCAACCTGAGAAGTTTCATTCTAATCATCCACTTCTGACCGGTCAACGTGTATGGGATTCGTTGTTCCTTTGTTTCCAATGTAGAAATGCCTGAAATAGTTCGTGATTTCCTCGAGTTGTCAGTTGAAATCGATAGTTTCACCGAATCTATCATCCAAAATGCCTGTTACTGCTCGCGAAGCTTTCATATAGGTTAGGTTAGGTTAGGTTAAACAGGGGTATGATGGATATGTTATCACACAGACACTAGCCACCAGACACCACAACGGGCCCATCGCGATCCCTGTGGAACCAGTTGAATTTGTCTTCAAATGGCAAAAACCTAACAATCGTCCTGGTGAAACACCCAATTTCCATGCAAAAGCCAAGAAGGCCTTTGAAGTTCGTGCCGTCTATTTCCTCTAGGTTTTCGAGAAAGTATTTCCCTTAAAATTTTCTTCGACTCTGCGATATTGCCACGCATTCACACAGTGTGTGTTATGCAAATATCCGTATCGGACAATTTGAGTTTCTTTGCGTGTTGCCGCAGGAGACAGTGTCCTGTCAGGTTTCCTATTACTGTCCTGATCTTATCCCTGTTTAATTTTATTAACTTCCTAGATCTTTTGACGTCAAAAAGCGGCAAAAGAGCCTTGTATGCCCTGTGTCCCTCAAGACTTGACCCCCTCAGGTAGGCAGTCTTTGTAATTTTTTCCTCGATAGTGCCCCTCACTATGCAAAGGGATGGTTTGATGTTCGAAACCTCTTAATGTCGAGTAGCCCTCCTTTTCTTGCAAACTCGTCCGCTTGTTCATTTCGTTTAACACCGCAGTATCCTAGGGCCCAACACAATCTTACCCGTTTCTGACTGCATTGCGCATTGAGCACTGTGCGACAGCCCCTGACTGTATCAGAGTTGACGTCTGAACCTCTTATACCTCCTACCTACTTGCGTCCGGTAGTCTTATAAGCACTTTTAGTTCTGGGTCTTCTGAGAAGATGAATTGGATTGCCTGGCAGTAGTCTGAAACTACTGCTCTTGAAGTAACCCAGATTATTGAGTCCTATCGCACTTTTGCCAGCAAATTTTTTGATCTGTAAATCAAGCGGATCTGGTGGAAAAAGGTGTCCAGTGCTGCTGTAGGGGTGGTACTGAGTGCACCTTTAATGGCTATGGAAGCCGTTCTTTGAACCACCGCTAATTTTTCGTAAATCGTTTTCTTGTTTGTTGCTTTCCACCATACTAGTGCGCCATATGAAAGTACACATGTGTCTTACCACCACCGTATACAGCTAGTACACCATAGCAGGTTTTAGGCCCCAAATTTTGCACACCCAGATACCTCGCGCTGTCCGAAAGGGACAATTCCACTGCGTTGAGTTTTGGGTATCTGAGTTGCTTGTGCTTTTCTGGTAAAAAGAACCAGTTCCGTTTAGGAAGGGTTGGCATTGAGACCACAGCTTTTTGCCCAAGTGCTGAAGACTATCATAATGTCGCTTAAAATATTTCCCTGTACTATTATAATCACGTCAGACCACGTCATCAATACTGGTATCAATTTGTACAAATACTTCCGTGATATGGGTTACAATGTATCCATGATGACTGATTCTACCTCTCACTGGGCTGGGGCTCATCGTGAAATTTCAGGTCGTCTTGCTGAAATGGCCGCCGATTCTGCGTGTCCGTTTGGCCTCCTTCTATGAACGTGCCTGTCGTGTCAAGTGTTTGGGTAACCCAGAACGTGAGGGTTCCGTTTCTATTGTCTGTGTTGTGCCATCTCCTGGTGATGATTTCTCAGATCCTATCACTTCTGCTATACTCGGTATTGTACAGGTATTCTGCGGTTTGGATAAGAAACTTGTCCAACGCAAACATTTCCCCTCTACCAACTGGCTCATTTTGTAGAGTAAATACATGCGTGTTCTAGAAGATTTCTGTGACAAGAACTTTGACAAAGGTCAAGGAAATCATACAAGAGAAAGAAGATCTTTCGGAAATTGTATAATCCGTCGGGAAGGCTTCCTTGGCTGAGCGTGATAACATCGCTCTCGAGGTTGCCAAAGGTGATTTTTCTACATCAGAACTCCTAATCTTCATAAGATCATTTCTGCCCATTCTAGCAAACAGTCGATATGCTGACGAACGTCATTGCCTTCTACGATATGGCCCGTCATTCAGTTGAATCCACCGCTCAGTCCGATAGCAAGATCATGTGGAATGTGTATCAGGGAGGGCATGGGCAACATTATGTGCCAACTATTTTCCATGAAGTTCAAGTACTCCGTCAAGGATGGTGATGCCAAGTTCAAGCCCGACTTCGATCCACTATACAAGTTTACTTAAAAAAAAGCCTCCAGGGATCCAGCCTGTGCAAGAGTTGAAACCGCGTGACCATTACACTCATCGTAAATTCGGTGAATTGGCCGAAAACATGATTCACCTTGATCCTCATTTTTAAAGCAAAATTTTGTTCACCGATGAGGCCCATTCTTGGTTAAATGGATAAGCAGAAGCCTTTGTCGAGACGTCCATACAACCATTAGAACTCACTGTTTGGTGTGCTTTATGGGGTGGTGGAATCATCGGCCCATATTTCTTTAAGGACGAATGTTACCGTCAATGGAGAGAGCTATAGAATAATGATTTCTGACTTCTTCGTTCCTCAGTTGAATGGCATTGACATGACAGAGCTTTAGTTTCAACAAGATGGGGCAACATGTCACACGGCTCGCGACTCCGTCAATTAATTCCGGGAAACATTAGCTGAGCGCATAATTTCGAGTAATGGACCTGTGAACTGGCCTCCACGATCCTGTGATCTCACACCTTTAGATTACCCTCTTTAAGGGTATGTGAAGTCACTAGTCTATGCTGATAAATCAGAGACGTTGGACGATTTGGAAGTCAATATTCGCCGCGTTATTGCTGATATACGGCCCCGGTTGCTCGATAGAGTTGTCAAAAATTCAAGATTGCGCTTCATTCCAGCTAGCCGTGGCGTACCATCGGGCATTATCATATTTAAACATTTCAGTGCTGTTTGAAGTGGTGCTTATATTGTTATTTTTGTATCAGGTGCTACTTTATGTTTGTATCCTGAGGGCTACATTGTGCGGAGAGGGTAACTATCTTGTATGAATACAGCGAATATTTACACTGTTTATTATTTTCTTTTAGGATGGCTCGCCGACGGGATCTTCATGAGAACGAGGTCGCTTCTGTACTCCAAAATTATTCTACAAGTGAAGATGGCCTCATCTTTGATGACGATAGTTTGGCAGACCCCGATTTTGACCCGGATTTTGGAGAGTTCATTGAAGAGCCATTGGGAGTCAAATTTGATATGAACTGATTATTGAACAACTTGGATGATAACGACCTTGAATTAGGGTCGAAGAAGAACAGACGCCGTCTAGTTCAGACATTACAGACACTCCAGGTCGCGCCGCAAAACATCAAATCTTGAAAAGCTACCATTGCGGTGGAAGAAGAAGAACCTAAAGCTGCATTCACAGCAGCTGGTTTTTACTGATAACGAGTCATTGAGTTCTGATATTTTGATCTTGAAACTCCCGTACACTTCAATTTATGAACAAAATTTCTGAAGAGACAAACCTCTATTTGGTACGGAAAGACCCTAACAGCACTTTTCGTATAACTGAGACAGAAATCCGACAATTCATAATTCTGTTTTATATTATACCAACCATTGGAGTTGCGTCCATTATACACATCTAATTCAACAGACTATGCCTTCTACCAATTTTGAAAAGATACGACAGTAACCTGCATTTCAATAACAAGCTCTAAATGTGTTCCCATGACTCATCCTGATGCTGATAGGATCTGCCTTGAACAAAGCATACGCCAAAGTTCCATTTGAAACACAACTTTATGTAGTTGAGGAAATGTGCTCCATAAAAGCGCGAAATATGCTAAAAAAGATATACCCCCAAGAAACCCTATAGTAGGTCTATAAATTATATGTTTTGAGTGCTGTTTTCGGCAGAGATTGAAACTGGCAAAGAGAATGTTGTCAGAGCTGATGAGCTAGATTTAGGAGCCTCGAATATTTAGCCAAAGAACGTATTTTTGAACTTGGTTCTATCAGAAGATATAGAATTCTTGACTGCAGGCTGTCGTCAGAAAAAGTAGTTATGAAGAAAGATCCAGGATATTCTGAAGAGTTGTATGGAAGGACAATAAATTGGTTATATTGGCTCCTACATTTACAGGTATTATTGTGAGCGAGTATAATCGATATATGGGCTGTATATGGGTATCTGCAAGATACGATTGAGAAGCAAAATGTGGTAGATGCGCCTGTTCTATCACTACTTGCACCTTATGACGGCTAACTCATAGCTGCTCTACAAGAAAGTCGACAAGCATAAATATCCTCCTGAGAAAACCATCATAGGATCCTCAGATTTTCGCTTGGAAGTTGCAGAAACTCGTATGCAAAATGGGGACAAAAAATCGACATGACAACATGCCGATCTGTGCAAAGGAGCTATCAGCAGGACGTGGGAGAAGGATCCTCTGCATCTATACGGCTATGATAAAACCAATTATATCCTACGCGTTTGTTGTGTGATGGAACAATATATTTACTACGTCACTGCTACTTTTACCAAACTCCAAAGAGCAGTCTCACTGCATTTTGGTTTTTTCTAGCTCCGCTCGCTCTGTCTCAGCTTTGGTCGTACTATTGAATCTGGGTGGCGCTGGTGTATTTTTGGAGGACAACGACGTAAGATTTCACTCCTCCATAGGAAAACTTGGTAATACTAATGCAAACCTGATGAAAATGAACGATATTGTGAAGACTCCGTGGAGGGGGAGAAGTATGTGCGTCTGTAGCCAAAGCCAAGCTGCACTTAAAGTTTTCGCGGAGCTCTCACCACTTACAAGCTAGTTCCACAGTGCAACCACCGTCGGAGAGCTGAATTCGCTGTGTGTTGGTTGGTCAAAATGGGATCGCGGAAAATGAACTTGTTCAGGCAAAGCTCTTAGAAAATCGTTTCCCGACCCGAACACGCATTAAGGCCGGATTCGTCCTCGGTTAGGAGTTTCGTTGAAAGTTGGATTTCAACTGCAGATGCCTTGACCTTCCAGGATGCCAGTACACCAAACGATGCTCTCCGACGTCTCCACAAGTTCAACGACTTTCCTGCTGTTTCCTAGTAGGAAAGACTCTAGACTGCTTGCTGGGGCAATACACTTTCACTTAGCCCTTGAGTGTTGCTATAAGCCGAGCCTTTCTGATATTTTTTTCTATGATTAGTCATTGGGTATCAGTAAGACAGGTCTTGGTCATTTCTGAAAATGTATTCTGCTTCGAAAGTGAAAAAATTTTTCGCAGTGGTTCAATGTTTGGCAACTTTCTTCTGCTGATTGTTTCCAGTCCTTACGAAACATATTCCCTTAATCGTTGGCGCACGTTAATTAGTCGGTCAATGGTGTACCTGATACAAGCGCCGTTTATTTTGTTAGGCTTCATGAATATGCAATTGGAAGCAATCCTTAAATGCAACTACAATACGAGTATCGATTGCAATATTTCAGACTGCCAGTCTTATATGCGTGCATTTATCAAGGAAAGCTAACCTTAATCCGGGAGTGTGTCCATTAAAAAGCATAAAAACAAAAATTCCGATTACGGAGATTATCCTTACTGTGCGCTGCGTCGTTTACCTTTGAACTTCTCACCGGCGGCGGCATTTAAAGAGAAAGGGAAAATGTCTTGGTTACCGTCGAATTTGAGGGAGGAAATTCAGATAATCATTTATGTACACGACAGATATATGTGAGTTTAGCTGAACTTTTCTTCACAGCATGGTTACCTCTCTCTCTCTCCCCCTCCCTTAGTACGGATACGTAACCTTTTCATCTGCAAGACGCTTTTGTGTTTTCTATTGCCGGGAAAAATGTGCAAAAAGAAAAAGAAACCCGTGCGTACACAAAGATATCGCTCTAGACTCATGGTTGAGGTGATCCCCTAAGGGGATTGAATGAGAATACAACAGTATCTACATACCTACAAGGATACAAGGATACACGATTGAGAATTCAGAATACTTCCTCACCATTTACCACGTGTTGTGGATTTAACTTTAAATTTGCGAATTTTTCTTTCTCTGAATTTTTTCACCCTCTCCTTTCCTTGAGATACATTTTTGACTTCAAAGGACTTTAACACCGGCATTGAGACTACAGAAAGAATGACAACAAAACTCAGGTTTAAGGCTGTCGGAGTTTTTTCTTGGTTACTGTGCATTTGTATTCCAGAGAAAGACCTCGGATTTTGGATTCGAGAAATCAGATTCGATTGATATTCGAGCGGAAGTTGGGATTACTCGTAAATAAATGTGTGATCCTCGTCGTCGCCGTAGTTGGAGTGATGAAAGAAAAGAATGAATCAAAAAGGTTGGTTTTTACTGTTGTTGCCGCTCGTTTGACTTCAGTGCCGGCTTAAGAATAGACGTTACGAAACAATTTCTTGAAATGAATGTCATTTGAAACGGGTACCTCGTATGTGATTCGAATAAAGTTTCCTTAGATACCCATCCATTGGAGGATATGGAAAGGGATATTACAATATGTGTGTTTAAGTCCACTGAAACTAGAATTAATTTGGATTAGAAAGGAAGGGAGAAAGGAGATCCGGCACAGATACGTACTAGTGTCTATTGTTTAAAATTCATGGCAGCAGCGCCAAGTTGATTGCTGGTGAAGTTACATTTTTATCGAAGTTCCTTCCGAAGTCGGGAAAGTGTTATTGAATAATTGATTCGCGATTGCTTTTTGTTTTGTTAACAAAGTTTTTGGAAACTACAATAGCTGTGATGTGCGTATCGGTGCGATATTATTTAAATTTTAGAATAGCGATAAAAGCTTAATATTATACGAAAAGTTATGCTCGAAGTATATGATGTTGCCAATCAATTGCCGCCCTGCCATCTATGCAGAAATATTGGCAAGCTTTCACTCATTTAAAGAATCATCAGATGCTTCCGGTATACATGGATACATTTTGTCTATGAAATCGTCAACACTTACTACCTCGAACTCTTGTAGGGATTCTAACAAAGGCTACATCTTGTCAAAATAAGGATTTCTTTGACTACTCGTTTGACAATTCTCTTATGGCTCACCGAGCAAAGTTTTTGGTAGGATATGTAGGGTGAATAAATATTAACGTTCTGGCCTGAAGAGTCTATTCCTACTCAGAGAAACAACCCAATAGAGGAAGACTTCACTTTAATGGGCGCGCATAAGTGATTCGGGACCTTTTTGTAGCAATGACATTGTGGCTAGTACAGATAGACCTGGGAATGGTTCTTGAATATGTAGTGTCGGATTATCTGGTCTACGATATAACGGGGTCAGTTCCTTTAGATAAACTCCGGACAGAGACATCTTACTTAATATGAAGCCAACTATACGGACCACATCCAGCTTTACCTTTGCAACAAATGGCGAAAAGCCCTTTTTGCTATTAAAAATTTGAAAAAGGTCATTAACCATTGACAATATGAATAGCTATGATGGCTAGTACATGTAGAGCGAATAAATATTAACGCTTCCGTCCGAAAAGCCTTCGATTCGTACCCAAAGTGAGAAATGAATTCGAAGTCCACAGCAATGTGCTCCGTGCAACACTATAGGGAATATGTACTCGTAAATATGGGACTGAGATGGACAATGAACATCATATCTGAAACACCTTGACTACGTCGATGACGTTTGCATGTTTTCATACAAGATAATGAACCTATACCAAAATGTCCTCAATTTACAAGTATAGGCGAGTTAAGTTGGTCCAAGCATTTCCTACTCTAACACTCAAAATAACACCAACGATCAAATCAATATTGTCTGACAGAGAATAGAAGGTAACTTACCCCATTTATTTTGAAAGTATGGTCTTGGAAAATTCTGCGTTCGGTATGACAGCTACAATTTGGAAAAACAATGTTTCCAGCACTATAACCAAGCTGAGACTTGGATCCAACGCAGAATCCGTGCTTCTATCAACAGTTGCAAGTTCGAAGTGCCTCGAAAGAAATTTCGAAGTGTTTTATTGTTTTATTTTTATACTGCAATGTGCGTCATTTCGTTAGAACTGCGACTTGGCAGGGCAAAGTGCCAGAAGTTACCAACAGAATATGTTCATTGAAAAAGTCTCAAAAGTATTCAAAGGCTTATAAAGGGTTTTCCGATAGGGACTTAACAACTTTGAATTTAATTTGTGAAGGCACTCTTTCACTAATCATCAAACTGTCACTGTCAATTTATTCAGCAAACTCAACACTTTCATTATGGTAAAGTACACGAACGAGCAACTTCTGCAAATTATAAAAATTTTCTACCGAAATTCAGAGTCGGTGACTGCAACTTTAAGGGCGTTAACTCCAATTTTCGGTCGTAATTCTCGCCGTAGTAGACAGGCAATAACAAGTTTAGTGCAAAAATTTGAGTCTACATATTCGTTGTGTGATGTTGCCGTGTCAGTGAGACAACGGGTTGGTCGGAGTGTCGAAAATATCGCTACCGTTCAGGCGTCCGTAGCAAACGATCCAATTCAGTCAATTCCACGGCGTTCTCAAGAATTGGACAAATTTTGCGTAAGGATCTTGGTTTACACCCATACAAGATCAAGCTGACTCAAGAATTGAAGCCGGTGGACCATTTGAAGCGATGTACGTTCTCCGATTGGGTTCTGGAGAAGATGCGCCAAGATGATGAATTTCATCGCAAAATCATCTTCAGTGACGAAGCTCATTTTTGGCTCAATGGGTTCGTCAATAAGCAAAATATGCGTTATTGGTCGGGTGAAAATCCACATGTGCTTCATGAATCACCACTTCATCCACAAAAAATAACTGTTTGGTGCGATTTGCATGCCGGCGGCGTTATTGGGCCATATTTTTTCGTCGACGATAACGATCGTCACGTTACTGTGAATGGTCAGCGTTATCGCGCCATGATCACCGATTATTTTTGGCCTGAATTCGAAGATATGGACTTGGACGACATGTGGGTTGGATGGTGCCACAAGGCACACAGCATACGCTACAATCGGTTTATTGAAGTACGGTGAGTGTGTTCTTTCAAGACATGGGCCAGCCGATTGGCCGCCTCGTTCGTGCGATTTAAAGCCGCTTGACTATTTTCTGTGGGACTACGTTAAGTCATTGGTTTATGCCAACACGCCGACGACGTTGGAAGAGCTCAGAGCCAACATTGAATGCGAAATAGCGGCCGTTTCGGCCAAAATGTGTGGCCGAGTCGTTGAAAATTGGGTCCAACGAATCGACCGCTGCAAATGTGCCCGCGGTGGCCATATGAACGAAGTCGAGTTCCATTCATAAATGTTTTGATTGTACTTCAAGCCGATAGTAAAGATTTTGAAATATCTCAAATGGTTTGCGTTTTATGTAAAAAAAAAAGTTGTCAAGTCCTTATTGGAAAACCCGATAGCTTCTTCAAGAAAATTTGTTGCAACCTTGAGTTCGATTTTTTTTTTCCTTTTTCGTCCCTATCGGAACAGATCACTTAGACAAAGTACTAGTTCAGTATACTACTTGTATATTCCTTGGTCAAAAACTATTGATTACACAGAACTAGGTCCTGGCCATAGCGCAATAATTAGTCACTATGAATTGCTTGTTTTACGTTCTCGTGGTGGTCCCCGGGTAACATCCCTATATACGTAAATAGGCTAAAATTTCAAGTGCGAAAGGCCTAGCTTGCTAGGATATGTTACGGAGGCTAGCATTCTAATTGAAATCAAAACCGACACTACGCCTTGGATAAGGAATGATCACACGTTGACGACATTTGGCTATTGTACCAGGTTTCTGGAATGTGAAGACGCTTCTCGACAACTGAAGTGAAGGTCTTCAAAATGCCAGATTCCTCCAATTAGAGAAGCAATTCATGTGGTATAAAATGGAAATCTTAGATATTAGTGAAGTTAGATGGTTGGGCTCGGGGAAATTTAAGTCTCCAACTCGTAAAACTGTACTACTCTACTAGGGAAAGGCACCTGAAAGCTATCGGGAATCTGGCATTGGATTTCTGCTTTCCAATACAGCTCTCAAAAGCTTAATTTCCTGGTAGCCTTTAGACGACAAGATTCTGAAAGCCAGGTTCCGGACTAGAGTACGTCGCGTCACCATCATACAGTTTTAGGCCCCAATGGAGCTCTCTTCTGTCGAGGAGGAGAAAGCCTTTTATAATCGGCTGAGTGCTGCTTATGATCGTACACCACTAAGACATATCATAATGGTAATGGGAGACTTGAATTCGAAGGTTTACAGTGACAATGATGGACATAGGTATGTTATGGGAAAGCATGGTGTTGGCGACCACAACGAAAATGGGGAGTGTTTTGTCGATTTTTTCAATGCCAACCGCCTTGTAATAGGAGGGACCATGTTTGAGCATAAGACGTGCCACAAAGTCAGTTGGGTGTCGACGGGCAGACAAGCAACTTTCAACCAAATTGATCACTTCGCCGGCGATTTAGAAGCAGTCTCCTGGACGTTCGTAACAGAAGGGGTGTAGACATGAGAATGGCCCGGGACCACCATCTGATGGTTTCTACCGCAATATTACGTACAGCTGCAGCTCGGATATCAAAAGAAAACACCCGAATGCCTAAGTTTAATGCCGATAGACTAAAGCATCCTGCAGACCGCCAACAACTAGCCGACCACCTTTCAAAAGGATTGAGAGCAGCTACTCCAGCAGTAGGGAGAAACGAGCTAGAGTCTGCGTATCGCATGAAGATGAGAGAAGTTCACCGCAGTGATAAGCGTAACTATAACAACGCATTGGCTACAGAAGCAGAAGAGGCCGCTAGAAAGTGTGACAGTAGGACAGTCTACAGAATTACCAAAGAGCTCACAGGTGTCTAATGCTCTAAACAATACCTGGTCGGATCTCTGCTGGTTTCGGATAAGGACCAGTTTAGAGGTGGAAGGAACCCAACGCCCAATGACCCGTTCATAGTAACAAATTGCCGAATACGCACTGTATCCCCCAGTAGTGAAGAAATCTTTATCGTAATTAAAGCACTGAAGAACAACAAAACGGTGGGACTTGACGGTATTCCCGCAGAGCTCTTACGAGTAGCGCCAACAACATCTAGTGAGCTCCTGCACCCACTTATCGAGAGAGCTTGGGAAACAAAAGGTTTTCCTGAAGAGTATAAAAAAGGAATAATTGTCAAGCTCCCAAAGAATGGAGACCTTACGTAGGGCGAAAACTGGAGAGGTATTTGCGTGCTGCCTGCAGTAAAAATCGTCCTGGATCGAATAAAAAACCACACTCGACGCCGAACAAGCAGGATTCCGCGCTGGATGTTCCTGTGTAGATCACATCAACACCTTGCGGATAATCATCGAACAGTGCATATCGATAACCACTTCACAACAACACAACAGTGTCAATAGAGAACTTAACTTAACGTAGGAGGCGCATCCCAGATAAATTGATTGCTATTATCAAGGCTACGTCTGATGGATCCAAATGTCAAGTTCTGCATAAAGGAAGGGTGTCAGAGGAGTTTGAAATCGATATACTGTCACCAATACTATTCCTGTATTGTATTATACTGGAAATGGACTAATTCAGTGGACTCTGCAATCACACCTCAAACATCTGGCCTACGTGGACGACGTATGCTCTCTCATATCATGTATCTCCGTCAAATGACAAAAAGGGTGGAGAGAGGAGTTGAAATCCTTGGGTTAAAGATACGACAAAAACAAAAAGGATTAGCCTTGGAACTGGCGGGACCGAACTAGATATTGTCAGCCGAATCGGGAAAGCAAAAGCTGCCTTCGGAATGCTGTCCAAAATATGCAGAAACAACGCCAATGTTGAATCCGTGCTTCTTTATGGGTGCAGCAATTGGAGAGTCGCACTGGCTGTCACAAGATAGCTGCAAATGTTCGTGAATAGATGTCTGCGAAACATCTTGAGGATTTTCTGTCCCAAAGGGGCATACGCTCAGTAAAAATCACCAGTGCATTGCGAGTCAAGCGATGCAATTTAACCCTCTCCAGAGAGGCAGACGAGTTGGCTGACCCAGGTTGATTCTTTAAGAAACTCTTTTCTGAAGGTGGTCCAGCAAATTTACGGGTGACCCGATTTCTCGCGAGTTCATTATGACCTGGGAAAATAAATTATTGATTGGGCCTTTCAATTCAATTCAGGGAAGTACCTTGGAGCTAGTTTGAAAGTGATAGGATGGTTCAGTGAGGCTTTAAGCTCAGCTTTGCTGTCAATACTGTCACACATATTTCGCCCCCTATACCCATTGATCCAAATATTCTTCATTGCCATCAGAATAGCAAATAATCGCATCTCCACTTAGGAGATTGATCCAAGTTTTCCTAACCAAGAGACCGGCGATGCATCCGAGATCGGTTAAAGAGCCATTCGGAATATATGGCTGTTGTATATGGAACATGACACACCCAAGGAAGCTGTAAACTTTCATTAATAGATGTATGCGCAACATCTTAAAGGTCTTCTGGCCGATCCGTATATAGAACGACCAACTTAATGCGATAGCCGGCCAGGTGCCTACAAACATCCGAATATGATTGGGAAAATGTCAGTTGATTGGTCACATGCAATGGAATCTACTTACTAGTGAACTACCCAACGCAATCGTGGAAGGAAACAGTTGAGGAGGAATCACGAACACTGAACTCAGAACACGATGGTGCGCGGATGTCGTACAATTATAACATTTTTCCTTTTTTACAACGGTGCTTAGCTACTTGTTTGGACATCGGTGGGCCAAAGAATGCTGCAGGTGCTCAGCTGTTGGTAGCACTCTAATTCAAGCCCTGCAGCCCTGGTGTTTTTTTAATGGCTCAAGGGCGGCATGCGTCTCATGAGAACACAAATAGTTGCGGCTCTAGATAAGTCACTCGGTTGTAAATTGGTGGTGAGTTGGAGGGAAATGAGCCTCCCATCTCTGTAGTTACAGTCCGAAATAGGCAGATAATTAATCTAGGTTTTCACCAGATATCGTATTAAATTAGAATACCTGATACCTGTCAGACGATTCGGTTCAACTGTTGCGGATATGTTTTTGCTATTTTTCATGCCAAACTTCAGTTACATTTGTTTGGGATATTGATGTGAGCTCATTTTTTTCAACAGCAGAAGACGGTGCAGTTTTACAGCCCTTTGCTCTTCGATCGGTTTGTAGGAATCCAAGTCATGCCTGCTTTGATATCTTCCGATAGTATTGGACGTTGGGGTGCTAAGTTTCTGATAGCGTTCGATTACAGCGAAAGATGTTCTCTTTATTGTTGCCGTACAAAGTTGGTTTTTAGCCTGCCATTGCTGCATTTGAATATGCTTATGCAGACAATAAAAACTGACTTCAGAAAATTCTGGTTGTGTTTGGCTTAGAAGATCCACCAGACAAACTCCAAAATGGCGACTTTTCGCCAGTAGATTGACCACTTGTCAGCCAGATGGAATTTAGCTGATTTTATGACAGGGTCTGAGCTAATGATGTTGCGAGAAGTTGGCAATATATTAAGTTGGACTTACATTTTGGACAGCGCTCGTATATTGGAAAATTTTTATTTTTTCGTCAGTCGCATGATTTGTTAGTTATCGCGACGTTTCTCACTCTAGTCTGTAATCTAGCTGAGATGTTATCGCTAAGATGTCACCACTTTTTTGGCAAAATTAGGCCGACTCCCTCGTTATTACCACCTAGAAGCGCCAATTATTTAGCTCTAAACTACCGCATTTCACAATCTATCCGAGCAATGAAGTTAACACCAAGATAATGTTCAAGTAGGTACAGTCTAAAATTGTCACGATGACTACTTCATCGCCATGTATAGCATAGTCTACAGAATTGAGCCCTGTAAAACTATGTCGAGGCTAATCATCGCTGTTATCCAAGATGCCGATGAAATATGCGATAGGTTACTGGTTTCGCTAAGGTTAGTTGCGTACCACTAAATTTCAAAAACGTTGTATTGAGCAACTCCCAGCGAATCATTTCAAAGTACCTATTTCAATTATCTTTTTGAACGTTCCACCAACTAAAAAAAAATGCAAGTGCCTTGGCAAAATATTGGACGTGGTGTAGCCACAATCCATGCATCATTGCCACCCTTGTAGCCGTCAAACATCCCTCTTAACAGTTAAAAAAAAAAACTAATAAAAGCGACAAATAAAAGTTGCAAACGGTACCAAGTAAAAATGTATCTGAATCTAAAGGGGAGATGTACGAGAAAAACTTACTGAATCACATGATATGTCCATTCGCAGTACAGGACTTGTCATCGTCATCGTATTTAGCAGTGTATAATCGTCCAGAGACCATAGACAGATCAATTTGTCATGACTGGCCGAGATGAGGACATCACAGGCAGAGCTTACTTTCACTGACGTCACCGGCTTCCGATGATGTTCGATTGTATGGAGCTGTAATGAAAAGGAAAAACAAAAATTAAAACAAGAAAAGTTCAATAAAAATGAGAACGCGAAGTAAAAGGAGTAAGCAGAAAAATTACTAGTAAGACTATCCTAAGGATGCGGATATTTATTAGCCACAGATGGTTCATTAATCTTAATTATCATGTATGTACGAGTATGTGCTGAAGCCAATTTGTGAAGGCTCAAATTAATTGCAGATAAATTGTGTGTGTTCTCATTAGGCTCTACTAGTATATCTGGGTGGATACGATATACGATATACGAGTACTCGCATGTATGCGTATCTACCAATGTGCGAGGATTGTGTAGGGATCGCTGATTCTTATCTTAATTATGCATAATGCCCTGCTGGAAAGTTATTAATTGAAATTAATAGTTTTGACTTAGAAACAGGCGAACGGAAACAGATTTTAATCGGCCGATTTACGAGTGATAGTAATGGCTAGTTGGAAAGCTTAACGAATGAGTTAGTGGTTTCGTTCGTCCTTTGAAGGGTACTTACAAATTTAATGGACACAAGGGTTGATGATGTTTTTATAGTCACGTCAGCAGTGCCATATTTGACCTTTTTGTAAAGTTAATTAATTTGCTGGCAAACAACGTTGGGTGATGTTTAATGTTGAAACAACATCAATAGCTTCGATTGGAAATGTGAAAGTGACAACGAACGAGGGCTATCGATAATTAAAAACCATTCAAGTTGAAGTTAATTTTATTGATTAATGAATGATTAGTATTCGATTTTGATCAGAAATTAAAATGCGTCCATTTTCCCAGGGCATTTGTTCTTACATTTTGGTCAAGAAAAGACTCAACGTGGTGTAAAACAGAGGAGTTTAACCTGCGGTAGGTTACTGGTTACTAACGTTCACTAGAGCACTTCTCCTTCATCAACGGCGGCGACCTCGACTCCAGTCATTATGAGCCACTTGGTGCACACCTGCCCTGAAAGCTTCTTCAAGGCGAAATTTCGAAATATAAATCTGATTTACCGTCATGCCTGTACAGAGGCTAAGGACGACAGCATCAGCTATGGTGTATTGATTTGAAATGTTGATTTTTTTGCTCAAAAAACTTATTTATTTAAACAACATAATAAATGAATCGCTAGCTATGACCTTTTTCCCATCTTTCTTTCAATTGATGGATTCCACGCCAATACCACTGCTCGACTTTTAAGGCCAATCGTTCATCAAGCCAATTATTCACTTTTTCGTAAGAATGAAAGTTCTGTTCCGAAAGTCCTTTCTGCATTGACCGAACCAAGTAGTAATCAGAAGAGGCCAAGTCTGGTGAATACGGCGGGTGGGACGGAACTTCCCAATTAACATGTGCCAAATAATTTTTTACTAAGGTTGCAATATGTGGACGAGCATTGATGCGTGTCTTGGGGCATATTCGGGCCCATTTTGCTTAATGAGCGATTAAATTGCTGATGGTAGCGATCTCCAGTAATCGTTTCACCAGGTTTTAGCAGTTCATAGTACACCATTTTCTTCTGATTCCATCAAATACAAAGGATAACCTTCTTTCCGCGGATATTGTGTACTGATTTCGAAGCTGATGGTTAGACTGGCTCTTTTCATAATTTTTTGCGCTTGGAATTGTCGAAATAGATCCACTTTTCATCGGCACCGATCAAGCAAAATTTTGATGTGGAACCCATTTTTCTTCTTTTTTGATCTTTCCCAAGGATTTTAAATGCATGTACGATTAACTTTCAATGCTTTTGTGAGCTGTTTATGTATTTGCGTCGAGCCTTCATTTAATAATGCTTGCAATTCTGCATCTCCGAATTTTTTCTCTGGTCTTCCACGGTCTTTGTTGTCGATGGCAAAATCACCACTTTTGAAACGAACGAACCAACGTTCACAGGTCCTTTCATTGTCTTTTAGCAGCGGTTTTCTTTGAGAAAAAATAATGTAATAAAACTGCTCGCAAATGGTCCTTATCTGGTGCAAAACTCGACATTTTCTACAATCACAACCTATGCCATACTGCACTTTATTGACAGATATTTGTTATCATTGACACAAACCATATGTAGTAAAGGGTGACCAGACAGCAATGATAAGTAGTTTTTCCAATTGTTATGTTTCAGCAGCTCTCAAAGTTACCAATCACCTCCAGCTGTCAAAATATGCAGTAAGGCTTGCGGAAATTATTAAAAAATGATCGAAATTCCGCCTCAGTTGTAAATACGCAACGTGAATTTCGTCGTAAGGTCGGTCGTCATAATGGCTTCAGTTTGCTTGAGTGTGGAAAAGTTTGAGCGTGAGTACACTCTTTTGGATTTTAAGCCACTAATCAGATAGAGATTGGTGCGAAATGAAGAAAACATAGCCGCCGTAGCGGCCAGTATTCATCGCTGATTAGCTGATTTGGGCATCGCCAGACAGCCACCCGGCTTATTTTGCATTTGAATTTGGGCCTACATCTGTATAATATTGTGCTGACGCAAGAATTGAAGTTGAACGACCACAGACAACGCCATGAGTTCGCTAATTGGGCCCTGGAAATATTGGCCAGAGATCCGGATTTTGGCCAAAAAATCATCTTTTCGGACCAGGCCCATTTTTGGCTCAGAGGCTATGTCGACAAGCAAAATTGCCGTTATTGAAGTAAACACTATCCACAAGCGTTCGGCCATGCATCAATGCATCCACAAAGATTGACTGTTCGAAGCGATTTACAGCATGCCGGCATCATCCGATCTTATTTCTTTCGAAATGAGCATGTCTCCTTCCGTTACCGTCAATGGTCTAAGGTATAGAGCGATGTCAACCGACTTTCTGCAGTCAGAGTTTGACAATATCGATATATCCGAGCTGTGGTTCCATCAAGACGGCGCTATATGCCATACAAGCGACGCAAAGCTCGAAGTTGTGAAGGAGAAATTTGTCGACAGGGTCATTTCACGGCCAGCGTTCATCAATTGGTTGCCGCGATCATGCGACTTGACACCATTTGATTATTTTTTCTGAAGGTAAGTTAAGTCCTTAGTCTACGCTAACAAGCCAACCGCTGTGGACGAGCTCGAGGCCAACATTCAACACGCTATTGCCGGAATAATGCCGCACATTTTGGACAGAGTCATCAAAAAGTGAACTGACCGCTTGAAGCACAGCCAACAAAGCCGAGTTGTTGTTTTATTTAAATCTTTTTTCCTATTGTTCTTATCTGGTCTTTACTGTAAAATTGACATTTCATATTCATACACCTATTATACCCAAATTGTGCAATGCTAGTCTTCAATCGGATCATAGGAAAACACAGACTGCACAACACCACGTCCGAAACTGGAATTACGAAGTTTGCACAACTCAAAAATAAAACAGGCCTTTCGGAAAGAAAAAGAAAGAACGCGAGAAGCGAGCGATCGAGGAAATGGAGACATGTTACAGCAGGAATCACGTTCGAGATATAGCAGAAAACTAAACGAACATGCCAGAATCTAAGGCTTCAAAGATGAATATGTACAACTATGTAGCAGTAGAGTCGTATTCGGTTCCGAGAACATGGAAAGACTATTCCTCTAGAATGCATAACGACGATGATGGTGAAAATCCTGCAGTCAGGCAAAATAAACCATGTACTGGTACACTTAACAAAGGTGATACAGGACTACGCATCCCTGAGCTATAGACAAAGTAAAGGCAGAAATATCAAAATTAAATTTTAACAAGTCTGTTGGGTCAGATGATCTGGTTGAAACCACGCACAATCTCACCTGTATGATCCAGTCAGAGGAAAGCATGTCCAAATCATGGAATCTCAGCATAATTTGTTCGATCCATACAAAAGGAGACTCTTTTGACTGGGCCAACTATAGAGGAATAAGTCTCCTTAACATCGCCTACAAGATCTTTTCTGCCGTATTATATGAGCGTCTTAAACCATTCATGAACAAGGGGGAGGGCGGAACCATAGTTCCGGGGGCTCCTGTCCTCCCGTGGTACCAGAATATATCTTACGGTCGAGCATCGCAACCTTGCGGTCACTTCCAGTTGGGCACCTCTCTGCCCAGGACTGGCGGTCTTTAAACAAAATTCAACATTCTTAAACTCCACCCGCTAACTGCCTACTACGTCTTCTATTAAACGCTTCTTTTGTAAAATTAAGGGTTCTTTCCTAACGAGTCCCTAATATCAGAGTAATTGGGACACTCACATAGGACATGAAGACAGTCCTCATAGGTGGCTCCACATGAGCAGCTCACAAACCCGCTAAGCCTTCTCTTATGCAAGAATGCATTAAAAGAGTCATGACCGGTCAACAAAAAGCCCAGGCTGAGGGTAAAGTTACGTTCAGGAAATACTCTCATGGTTAGCACGTCCCTTAGGAAGCCATAAGTAACCCTGTCGTTTTCGGTAGCATCCCATCTAGATTGCCATCCAGATAGAACACATGCTTGTAGCAAGGTTTTATGTTGCTTCAGGGTCGTCCACTTGTTCCGGGGAAATCCAATCTCGCCCATTTAGAGGGAGACCTTTTCTGATCTTGAAAGCGATACCATGATGTATCGCTTCCAGATCCAGAGGTGGCACTCCCAACATCACCTGCATTGCCTCTGTGGAGATAGTGTGGCACACAGGTAAACACGCAAGCAAGGCGACTCTTTGGCAAGACAAGATCCGATTATGGCCATCCACAGTCATAGCCCTGTCGTACCATACCGATCCATATGTTGCACAAGCAACAAAAAGGCCATCATATATGATACGGGGTTGGACCATAACAAAAAAGTCCACGATCGACATAGGAAAAGACGCGGGCATTTGAGATCGACAAGGCCGCATATAATAGCGTGCATAGGAACGAGTTATCCAACGCAATGCATAGTTTTGACATTCCGGCCAAACTAGTTGGGTTGCGCAGGATAACAATGGAGAATACTCGCTGGTCAATCAAGGAGTGACTTTTTAACATCGCCCTAGAAGGAGAATTGTATTGGCCAGCAAGAGAGGCGTGATACTTTTCAAGTCTCGTACTATACAAGTCGTACAGTAGAAGTGGACCTACATTACCTTAGAGTGCGGCAATAAATAAAGTTGGCTAGAGATCGTTATAGCTGGAGATGCATGTTGACTGGGGCTCAGGTTGTCTTCGGGCTGTAGCGCCACCTAGAAATGAAGTTGGTAAGTGATCTCACCCATTCAAGGAATCTTAAATGAATCTCAAGAAGATAACACATGTAGTGGGTGCGGTGATGAAGAGACTTTTCACATGGACAAGGATGGCTCTTTTCTCGTGTTGGGATAAGACAAAGGTTCTGCACCTTTGAAGAGTTAATTTCCACTTTATTTGCAGTCGAGTGCAGACAAGAGATGACCACCAGACCAACTTTCTCCGTTCTAGGTCTGCTACGGGATCCTTATGTGGGATGCTTTCCGTTGTGAATACAAAACCTCATATACGAGTATGTACTTGGTAAATTATGGTTTCGGGTATCTAAGACATTGGAAAGACTGAGAACTTGTCTTTTTGTGCCCGCAGTCATCACTTGATACAGATAGAGATTACCGACTGGAAGAACTATCGGAGATAGTTCAGACCATAATTACATCGAATTCACACTGCAGAGAATCTTCTCTGATAGCCTGCCACTGGCACACAAATCGAAACGTGTGAGTAGCTTAAGACTGAAAATCGGAAAGGGTGAAAACACCCTCGTCAAGAGCCTTAGTCGTATAAGTCCCATCTCCACTGCTGTGGCGATCTTAATAGTTCTGACGTCTAGGCTTAAGCAAATGCAGCAAATGTGGCTGTAATGACCTCTAAAGCGCACCAAGCTAGACATAATCGACGATTAGTGTACTAGAAATGGGTTTTTGTGTCAATCCTTTCAAAAAAATGTGATTTTCTTTATAAAAAGGAGGAAGCTGACTGGTCAGACTCATCTAGTGTTTAAAGGCATCACCGTCTCTATACCATGGGCTCCTACCCTCAAAGCCATTTAAAAACAAGTGGTACTTGGCACAACACACATTAACACAATGTCAAGACAGTCTGACATCTTGTGTTGTCTGATGCGTCGATACCAGAACTCCTGTGGGTTAAAAGATACGAGTTCAACATTCCTGTGCTCAGGAATGGTTTTGGGGTAGAATCTAGCCCAGGAAAGGAGTCGGGGCCCCACGGATATCTTCAAAATCGATGACGAAAGCGAATGATTGCACTCCTCTTGCTTCTGACTTGCGTCTGACATATACTTAGTATACAAATTATATTGTGAAGAATTGGTGAAGGAAGCGATACATCTGCATCAGTTGTGACAGCCAAGTTGCGCTTAAAGCCTTGTTGAACCCTCTCACGACTTCCAAGATGGTTCCGTAATGCAAGAATAGACTAAACGTTTGTGGACGGCTGAATTCAGTGGGCATACTAGAATGATGGTAAACTGAAAACTACTAACTGACCTCGAAAGAGCTACTACGCTTTTGCTAATCACGTTTAGTTGGCATAGGTGGCACAAAATCTTGCCACCATGAAGCAGTCCTTTTATGAGTGTTTGGCCTACGCTTTCAACAGATTACGGACATTCTTCGCACGTGTGGTTTGTGGTTGTACAGTAGGCACTTTACCACTGGAGGGCATACCTATTTCCCTACGAAGGGCTGGTAAATTTCAAGGAATGAGCACACAAAAAGTTAAATTGACTAGTGGGAAAGTTACCACAACAAGCCATAAAAGTGTGCTGCTGTATTACTGTGTTGCAAAATCACGTAACTCAATGGATTCATACCACAGTGGAACTTGTAATAAAAGTTCCGGACGGCAGATGAGTAATCATTTTCAATATCTTTTTCTACGCATTCTCTACCCAGTTCCATATGTACACAGTTATCAGTTTACTATCACGTGGACCCCTCTTCAGTCGTGACAATTTCCCGTCACAAAACGAAAATGCGTAATTCAGTCAGCCAAGTTGTCCGATGGGGCCTGTTTCCTTCTCCAGACAAACATCATTTGCAAGGAAGTCCTCGCAATACAGAAGTATCCCATTCAATGTGAGTGGTTCCATTATCTTTAATGACTGCACACTCTTAATGAAACCACCGATAGGCTATTCAATTTCTTTTTAAAACTAATAAACGTTACTTCAAGGGGCTTACTATCGTTGTGCGTTGGTCGTTGTCATAAGAACTTCCGGAAACTTCATATCATCTCTTCCTTTTAATACATTTTTACTGCCAACCGAAAAATGATACCGGGTACTTCGATACATAGATTAGAGTATTGATGCCAATGCCCGGATGCTACCCAAATGCTACGTAATCACCACCCGTATGCCATCCCAATTATGAAAATTACGCTAGTCTTCTCACATGTAGCTGACGTTTGCATATGTACGAATATTTATTCCAGCGCTCAGTCTTCCTGCGGAAGATTTTAAGCCGTAGCAAAACCTTCAGTGTAATTCTAACAAATTCCTTGTAAATTACCGCTCAGCCGCATATGGGTCGGCATATTTAAGTACATATATGGCGCGGCCTAAATGACGACATGGAACCGGAGGAGTAGGGAATGGGACTTACTGCCTATGCCTGTCACACAAATCACAATAACCAATCCTTTTCGTTACGCTCATAGAGCCTCATAAAATCTGCATGATACCAAACTAACTTATGCCGTATATTTGACTTTCAAATTTTTTTTTCGTTGGTTCGTGCTGTGGTTCCAACTACGACTACGTGGCAACGTCGTAGAGAGCACAGACAGTTTACTGACAGCTCCACGGTACAAAATTGTACAAACCCGCACGCATATCCATATTAGCAACCGTTCTCCGTAGTCGTTCGCACGTTTCTCACTCCACTTGGAGGGTACTCGTGCTGGCACTCATACTCGTATATCCTGCTAAAAGCAGATGTTTCCACCCATACGAGGATAATGAAATTTATTCCTTTTGCCTAGGTCTTCGTTCTTCACTACGGCTGGGATGTGCCACTTACCTGGATTTTGAGGGTAATTTTGGCACTGAAATCTTAACCGAACTTTGGTTCTATTTAGCTTGGGGCTTAATACTGCATAATCCCTTACTAATGGGGTGGATAGGGGGTTGTTGTAATCATGGCAAACGGGTAGTTCTTGTTTTTTCTTTCCTTTTTTTCCTGGCGATTTTGTTTTATATTTTTATCTTCTTGGAATTAGCGTTGGCAAATATGTGCCAGGCAGGCACAGCTTGCGGTACGGCAAGGTAATATGGTAAAAGTGCCACAAAACATGCAAATACGAGCCCAAGGACGTTATCAGGTAACGAGACACAAACATTCGAGAGGTTCTCCCTTTGAAATAAAAATGCTAATGCGGCTTTCTATAGCGCCATTCGTAATAATGCCAACGGATTATTTAGTGTTTTGGAGGCCACGATTGAAGTCACCTATGGATACACTCGTTCATAAAGGTCAGAGATTTTCCAACGCGCGGATATCATCTGACACTATTAAGGTAGAACTTCGCTAATGGAGGGATTAAAAAGGAGATGAAGTGGAATGCAATTTGAGAAAAATCTGAAGGATTTGTATGTTAGAGAGTTTCAAAAAGTTTGCTGAACGGGTATACTGTCTACCATTACAATATTTCAAAGTTTCAAGTCATTTATCACAGAGGATACTTTTAAATGTTCCACAAGTCTCTACAGCCTGCCATGTACACGTGAAATTGCTCACAAAGGACAACCCAATGACGGTGGGAAGAAATAAATCGCACTTGAATGTCGAATTAAGTTTGAAGTGTCCCGAAAGTCGGCTACGAAGCCCCCAGAATAATACTACAAACAGGTACACAGCTCCAATAGTAAATGCTTCATTCACCTTTGAATGAAGATAGGTACGTGAAGCGCTTTAATACTTATAGCAGTTGGTTGAGATAGGTGAGTAGTTGGCACCATTGGCACAAAACAAAAAGGCTCTAGCGTAATAGACCTTATGAATGGTTGAAAGTTGTACATATCGGGAGTCGGATCTCAATGTCTACTGGGCCCACTCTAAGGATAAAGTAGGTACTTTGTGCAGAAAGAGCTGCGTGACCTTTTTTTTGAATGAAAAATCGCAAAGATTAGACGTTAATTTGTGAGGTTCGTGGTCGGCTTCCTTCTGCACCGTATTTTGCCAATATTTATTTCTAACTTACGAGTATAGCTAACTATAGTAGGGGGTTCGCTGGCAACAACATGAATACGAATTTATGCAACATGATACGAATTCTGCGAGCTCAAAAAAACGAATTGTCACTTAAATGCACAGAATCTGAGCAGCAAATTAGAGGAATGCAGATACTTCTTTGTAGAGTCCAAGATAGATATTGTGTCCGTGTCCGAGACATGGTTTCAACCAGATATATGCGATGATTTCTATTACCTAAAGGGCTATAAGCTTTTTAGAGCCAATCGAATGTTCAGAACTGGTGGGGGTTCGCCTCTGGATGTGCGTGAGGGGTTACGTTGCAAGTTCGTGAGTAAATCGGATGATAGCTGTCCATTGGAATATGTACGAGGGTTGTCTGAATAATTTCAGAACGCAACGTAAAGATAGCGGCATTTGTCGATAAGAGCTAGTGAATGCTAGTTGTGCATCTTTTGACAGTTACTTACCGAAGTTTGGAAAATGGAAAAAATTGAGCATCGAGCTGTTATTAAATTCTTGTTGTTGAAAGGCAATACGCCTACGCAAATCAAAAATGAGTTGGACTCATTTTTACCGCAGTGAAATTTTGGGCAGCTGAATTTAAACGTGGCCGTAAGAGCTTGGGAGATGATGAACGTTCGGGACGTCCAAAAACTGCAACCACTGACGATAATATTGCTAAAGTTCACCAAATGGTGTTAGACGACCGCCGAATTAAAGTCAGAGAGATAGTAGAGGTTATGAAAATGTTCAAAGAACGTGTTTGTTACATAATAAATCAAGTTTTAGACATGAGAAAGCTGTCCGCGCGTCGTTGGGTGCCGCGTTTGCTTACGTTAGACCAAAAACGGAGAAAAGAACATGTCAAGCTAAAGAAAACCAGAACAGAAACCTGTTAAGACGAGAAAGTAAATTGAATAGTAGAGTCACAGTCGATGCTGAGGATATGGAAAGATGGCTCGATTAATGGTTTGCCACAAAAGACAAGCAGTTTTTCTGGCATGCTATTCATAAATTACCTGAAAGATGGGCGAAATGTGTAGGATCCGATGGTTAATATTTTGAATAGAAAAATGTATTTCTCTAGAAAATTACGTTTTTTTTTTACCAAAAACTTATGCATACAAATGGTATATAACTCCGATAGTTACCCTCCCTATATCTCTTTCAAATAAAATCATCCTCGGACCCCCTACTTTGCAATCTTTTTTTAAACAGTCATTTGCAGAAAACCTCTTCCCACCGAACCCCTTATATTTTATTTGCCTTCCCGATTTCTCCATTGGCCCCTGTCTCTCTCAATCCTTTGATACTACTCTTATCGAGGAAGAGGTAAATAAGCTTAATGATGAATTGTTTACCCGGCCTAAAACAGTGTACCCGCAATATTTCTCAAAAAGCGCAATTCCAATCTATCTCTCCAACTTTCCTCCCTCACCACAAGTTTCGGAGATCTCTTGCATAATCCCGGTTAACAAAAAGGGATGAAAAAATTAAGTAAATAATTAGAAACCGTCCTATTCCTGAACTTTCTCACGCATCTATTATATTCTAATGTATTTTATATGAAGCGCTAAGATTTCAGTGGAAGTCCCTTATATGCCCCAGTTAACATACGTTTCTGAAAGGTAGATTAACTATTGTACTACAAACATAATTGACCTCATATCCTTTACCCTTCCCCTGACATGGCTTCCTAGTGGCGATCGACAACAGCCTTAACTCTTCTCTTATTACAATTTCTTCATACTCTAGAGCCGACTTTGCCGCAATAAAAATATCACTCCCTCTCAAGTTCCTTTACGTTATACATATGTCGCTACATCCTACCAGCTCAACCTATCGAATCTTACCAACTTGTTATCGATGCGATCGACCATTTAATTGACCTATCAGTCGATATATCCTTATTTTCAGCGAGTGTAATCTTCCTCCAACGCTCTGTTGGCGCAGTTTAGGCGCAATAAATCCGAGTTTTGGCGCCGATTAATTACTGTAGATGAAACTTAGATACAACATTATACAGCCGAAACAAAAATTCAGTCAAAAGAGTGGACTGTAAAGGGCGAGCCGGCTCCAAAAAAAGCAAAAACTGTTTTTTCGGCTGGGAAAGTGATGGCGACTGTTTTTCGGGGTAGTAAAGGAGTTATCTTAATCGATTATCTTCAAAAAGGAAAAACCATTACATTAGCATACTACGCATCATTACTTGTCAAGCTGAAGGCAGAAATTGCGGAAAAACGGCCACATTTGCAGAAAAAGAAAATCCTGTTTCACCAAGACAACGCGTCGTCTCACACCTCAGCGGTTGCCATGGCGAATATCCATGATAATCCATGGTTTGAATGGCTTGACCATCCGCCCTATTCACCAGATCTAACCCCAAGAGACTTCTTTTTGTTCCCTCATCTAAAAACTGAGCTCGGAGGACAGAGATTTTCGTAAAATGAGGAGGCAATCACTTTCGTGAACAATTATTTTGCAGAGAAAAACGCCAAGTACTATTTGGACAGGTTAGAGAGATGGGAGCATCGTTGGGAGAAGTGTGTAGAGTTACAAGGAGACTATGTAGAAGAATAAAAAAAAATTTGAGAAAAATGTCTTGTATCATTATTCGGTCGGAAACTTTTCAGAGGGCCCTCGTACGTACACATGTGTAGTATTCCAACTATGCGAATTTTCAGCCGCATTTCACTATCTCTATTGATATGTTTGTCAATATTTTTAACAAAAAGGCACTATATTACACAGTATTCACTAAATATTTAATGGAAAAGTAACAACACAACAATTTCTTCGTGTTTCACAAGTGCTTTGTTTGCTTTTTTTAAAGCACGATTCTATTTAAATTAACCCATCTAAACACTTCACAAGCACTTATTTCTAAACTCGCGTATTTTTTTCGATATTTCAACTTTATCCTCATCAGACAAAAATATATCCTTTAACTAATTTATTTATTTTGTTCCACACCGAAATTGAACTTTATATATGATTTTGCTCCCAGCAGCGAGCTGTCAAAAATCAGTCTAGCCGTATGGGTAAAAACAAATGCCACCAAGGGGCGCTGAAAGCACTTTACCAGGTGTCAATAAGACATATCCTTGTACCTACAAATGTATCTGCATGTCGTGTAGATACTTTCAGCAGTTTACTGATTTTTTTTCACTAAAGGAGACCTGTTAAATTTCTACACAAAATATTTATGATAGTTTTAACTACAGAAATCTGACTGCCTCTCATTTCATTGTTACGACAGTTTTGATATTGCCTATCATAATATTCTTTTAGTAAAATTATACAGTTGTGGTTTTAGGGGTAATACTGGGTGAGTGTTTTAACTTGAGACATCCAAATTACTCGAAAAATACGCGATATCGCGAAAAATGTTTCAAAAAATCACAACGTTCTGAAGGGGACATAAGATGGTGACCACGAGTTTGACCTTTAGATCTATTTTCAAGGTCAAACGAAGGTCACTTTTGATTTTTCAAATGATAATTCATGATTTTCATTGCTCAGTCGTATTCCTCAATGGGGCACACGACTTTCTCTCAAAGGTCTTATTCATTCAGTGCTAGATACCACTGCACTCAATTCAAGAGAAAATTGAAATGATATTGATTTATGAAGAAATTGGAAGGAACATCGATGGTGCTGTTGCTCTTTACGCGCAACGTTTCCCAGACCAGATACGATCGCGCGCTTCCTTTTATCGGGTCACCCAATAATTCACTGGTGAAGGAAGTCTGCAACCAAAGAAAAGGAATCGATCAGATAGGGTGGCTGTTGAGGACAATGAAATAGCAGTGTTAGCTGCCGTTGCACACGATCCTCACATTAGCACTCGCCAAATAAGTCGTGAATCAGGAATTTCTCAAACGACTGTCTGTAAGATATTACATCAGCATAAATACCATCCTTATCATGTTTGTATGCATCAAGAACCTTCTAGTGAGGATTTTCGCAACCGGGTTTCCTTTTGTCAATGGGCACTTCAGCAAATTGAACGAGACCCCCTTTTCTTCGCCAAGGTGTTATTCTCTGATGAGTCGAATTTCACCAATCACGGTACGGTCAATCGACATAATATGCATTACTGGGCTACCGAAAACCCTTTTTGGTTGCGACAAGTTGAACGCCAGCACCCTTGGAATGTTAATGTTTCGGGCGGGTATTATTGGGGATAAATTAATAGGTCCATATTTTATTGAAGGCAACTTGAATGGCGAAAAGTATGCAAACTTCTTGCGGGACCATCTTCCAGTATTACTAGAAGAACTGCCATTGGAGTTGCGACAAACAATGTGGTTTCAACATGATGGTTGTCCAGCCCATTATTCCCAAGTAGCCCGGGGCGTATTAAACAATGTTTACCATCAACAATGGATCGGACGAGAGGTCCGAGGCAATGGGCTGCTAGATCACCTGATCTTACGTCACTTGATTTCTTCTTGTGGGGCTACTTAAAAAGTGAGGTTTAGAGAAGAAAGCCAACAGCACGTGAGGGCATGAAAAGACGAATAACTGAAGCTTGCCGGAAGATTACACCAGAAATACTTCTCAGTTCTGTTGGTTCATTTAGAGCACGGATAGACAAGTGTATTGAAGTGAATGGTCACATTTTCGAGCATTTGTTGAAATAGTCTCGGGAAATAAACGTCGAAATGGGAAGAATTCAATGATTCAACGGTGGGAGGAAAGGGGACCCACTCTAATTAATCACCCCGAAGGAAACAAAGTACTGCTACGTCCACGTCGTTGTTTCTGGGTTATGCTAAACGCAGTATATGAAAACAAATGACAAGCCTACGAGCAATACGACTGAGCAATGAAAATCAGGAATTATCATTTGAAAAATCAAAAGTGACCTTCGTTTGACCTTGAAAATGGGTCGCAAGGTCAAACTCGTGGTCACCATCTTGTGTCCCCTTCAGAACCTTGTGACTTTTGTCTGAAACATTTTTCGCGATATCGCGTATTTTTCGAGTAATTTGGATGTCTCAAGTTAAAAAACTCACCCTGTATACATAATTAGTTCAGGTAGTATTTATCAAACAGGAAACAGAGGGTAAAAATTAATTTGCAAATGAATTCTTTTAAAAACACCTCAATAGGAGTTCCTCAAGGCTCTGTGCTATGACCGATACTTTTCTTAATCTTTAGTAACTCACTCTTTTCTCAGAACTTTCGTAGTAAGATTAATGATGACATGGATGGGTTTTTCAATGTAACTCTCCTTTTAACTTAATTGCTGACATGAATCATGACCTGGAAGTTCTGGGTCATTGATTCCAACAGCATAATCTGATGACTAATGTTAAAACGAAGATGATGTGGAAGGGAGTTGGTCTTTGGTGCGTTTTGTTTCCACTGGGCAAAATGCAGAAAATTTTTACATAGTAAAAATATTTATAAATCAGGAACATATTTTGAGTCCCTTACATGTTCTGAGAATTGCTTCGTTATAGAAAATGTTAAATCGTATAAGTATCTTGGTGTTATACTTGACTGGAGGATGAGTTGGTCCGACCATACGACCATACATGCGCTTAAAAAGTACCTTATAGCTGCCACAAGACAGTTATACTTTTTAAAATCATTCTGTTCCCAAGATCTTCTTAAGTGCATATATAATGGGTTAGTCCATTCTGGCCTCGAATATGGTTTAGTTTCCTGGGGTGGAACACATTTCAACGAAATGAACCCACTTCTAATATCTCAAAAAACACATTATTCGTCTTATCTGTAAATAAAATTGTCGTTTTACTAGTCTGTTACTTTTCAGATGCCTTAGCCCATTGACACATGAAGCCGGCGAATCGACGGCCAACTATATTATGGTGTTACTCGATTTTACTCAAGGATCTTGGTCAAAAATCTTACAAAATACAGCTCGTGCAAGAACTGAAGCCGAACGACCTGCCACAGTGTCGAATTTTCGAGAAGTGGGCCTTGGAAGATTCGTTTTTTTATCGAAAAATTGTCATCAGCGAGTAAGGTCATTTCTGGTTGAATGGGTACTTTATAAAGAACACTGTCGTATTTAGTCCGATGAGAAATCTCATTCAATAGAAGAGCTCCCAATGCACCAGAAAAAATACACTGTTTGGTGCGGTTTATGGTCCGGCGGAATCATTGGCCCGTATTTTTTCTAAGATGACCGTGAAAACAACTTTACGGTCAATGACACCCGCTATCGCTCAATGATTTCAAACTTTTTTTTCGCAAAATGCACGAGCTGAACATAGTCGACATGTGGTTCCAGCAAGACGACGATAAATGCCACACAGCACGCGATGGACCAATTGAGAAACGAGTTCGGTGAGCAATTTGTCTGTCGTCTTGGCCAGCTAGATCGTACGATTTGGCGCCTTTAGACTACTTTTTATGGGGATACGTCAAATCACTCATCCATGCCGTCCAGCGTCAATTGAAGCCTTAGGGGTGGCCGTGGTGTAGTGGTAGTAGCAAACGCTTCTCACTCGGAGGGTCCAGGTTCGAATTCTGCCCATGGCAAAATCAGTTTTTCATTGTATAATTGGAACTCAGACAAAAAAATTCTGCGTGTGAAGGCATAACACTGACACGTAGATTTGGCTGTTATAAGAGTTTCAAGCAATGAAAAAAATACTGGGAATTATATCTCGAATCACTCTGAGTGAAGAAAAACTCTCCGTCCTATTCGGACTCCCACCCCTGGAGAGCAAACATGGAAACCAAACACACCTGAGTTTCAAGCCACTACAAAAACAATTTTCCTTTCTCCTCCTTCTATCTTTCCGCCCGTGCCCAGGCAACAGTAAAAGGGTATCAACCCCTTAGGCGCGCGTAAATTATATAAAAAAAAAAAAAAAAAAAAAAAAAGACAACATTACACGTGTTATTTGTGAGATACCAGTCAATATGCACGAAAAAGTGATTCAAAATTGGACTCTCCATATGGAGCACTGAATACGTAGTCGTGGTCAATATTTACATGAAGTAATCTTTAAAAAGTAAATGGCAAGCATTTATTCATCAATTCAAATAAAAATTGTCTACACTTTTGCAATTTTCCTGTGTCTTTTTGACAATTAAAAACCAAAGGCATCAAAAAATCACCCATCAGAACAACTTTTGGCAGTTAGCGATTTGTTGCCTCCCTTGAATTTTGGCAGAGTGTTCTTTGGCAAATTTATTGCCGCATTCGACATATTCGGAATGGAAATGGGTGTCACAGTCAATTGTTGTTTGTCACCAGCCATGTCACATATGTAGTAGCTGCGTCATCCGGAATTGATGTGAGTTATTGTTTTATTTCCACGTAGATCTGTTTAATCTGTTTAATCAAGAAGGCGTCCCTTTTAACACATCCTGTTATCCAGTTTCACGACGTCTTTGACACGTTCGTGATTATTAGTAAGCTCCAACCAAAGGTTTTCAATTATGTGGAGCCTTTTTTCTCTGTATGGGGCTGTTTTCCTGGCGATGACACGAAACACTTCCATGATTCATCCATGATTAATACTTCGGATATTTTGAAATTGCTGATGTAATATGTTACACGAATATATAAGTATACCGATACTTGTATTTGTTTCGTCTTCTTTGGTACCAGTGTTTGACACCATGGCAACGCGTGTGTCAATTTTAGTTGTAGAAAAACAAAAGAAGTGTAGTGAGTGAGGGGAATACATTTGGCAGTAAATATGGTGGAAAACTGTGTAGAAGAAAATATGATTGGACAAATGTAAGTTACAATTTCAGGAGAATCCTACCATCTACGGTTATGTTGATCCGAAATCTTGCAGACAATGGAAGTCCTTCCCAGAGAAGTGGATAATCTTATTGAAGACTCAGGTTTTTTGTTTAACCTGGCAACCGACTCTTGATATATTCTTGCATTCTGTACACACCGAATCGCCGATATCAATCATTCCTACTGCTGGGTCGAATGACATATTCACCCATTCGTAACGTTAGATTCAAAGGCTAATTATCGCGAAAGTTGGGCAAGCCTTTAGTGCGAATTAGGCCAAAGGCTTGACGAAAACGCCAATTGTCCATATTACGATGTTAATGTAATGTAAGGCGACACCAACAAGATATAGGAATATAATCCATCACAGCTGGCCACCACTGGTAGACCTTTTCGGACCTGCCCCACAGCTGCGATGGAAACAATAATAGGACTAGCCCCCCTACACATACTAGTACATATAGGGTTTTCCAATAAGGACTTGACTACTTTTTTTTAAAATAAAACGCAAACCATTTGAGATATTTCAAAAACTTTATTATCGGCTTGAAGTACAATCAAAACATTTATGAATGGAACTCAACTTCGTTCATATGGCCACCACGGGCACGTTTGCAGCGGTCGATTCGTTGAACCCAATTTTCAACGACTCGGCCACACATTTCGGCCGAAACGGCCGCTATTTCTCGTTCAAGCTCTTCCAACGTCGTCGGCGTGTTGGCATAAACCAATGACTTAACGTAGCCCCACAGAAAATAGTCAAGCGGCGTTAAATCGCACGAACGAGGCGGCCAATCGACTGGCCCATTTCGTGAGATAAAACACTCACCATACTTACTCTTCAATAAACCGATTGTAGCGTGTGCTGTGTGGCTTGTGGCACGATCCTGTTGAAACCACATGTCCTCCAAGTCCATATCTTCCAATTCGGGCCAAAAATAATCGGTGATCAGGGCGCGATAACGCTGACCATTCATAGTAACGTGACGATCATTATGAAAAAATATTACCCAATAACGCCGCCGGCATGCAAACCGCACCAAACAGTTATTTTTTGTGAATGAAGTGGTGATTCATGAAGCACATCTGGATTTTCACCCGACCAATAACGCATATTTTGCTTATTGACGAACCCATTGAGCCAAAAATGAGCTTCGTCACGAAGATGATTTTTCGATGAAATTCATCATCTTGGCGCATCTTCTCCAGAACCCAATCGTAGAATGTACGCCGCTTCAAATGGTCCACCGGCGTCAATTCTTGAGTTAGCTTGATCTTGTATGGGTGTAAACCAAGATCCTTGTCTGAGCGATGCCCAATTATTAAGAACGCCGTGGAATTGACTGATGTGGATCGTTTGCTACGGACGCCTGAACGGCAGCGATATTTTCGACACTTCGACCAACCCGTTGTCTCACTGACGCGGCAACATCACACAACGAATATGTAGACTCAAATGTTTGCACTAAACTGTTATTGCCTGTCTACTAGGGCGAGAATTACGACCGAAAATTGGAGTTAACGCTCTTAAAGTTGCAGTCACCGACTCCGAATTTCGGTAGAAAAATTTTCAAATTTGCAGACGTTGCTGAGAATGTTGAGTTTACTGAATAAATTGACAGTGACAATTTGATGAGTAGTGAAAAAGTGCGTTCACAAATTAAATTCAAAGTTGTCAAGTCCCTATTGGAAAACCCTTTATCTGCAGATAAAATAAAAGCACTTTTTGTGATCTGTATACTCTAAAGTCAGGTGAAGAAGAATACATTGAGGTCATATTGGAGTGAAAGAAAATCGACAGAAACACTTTTTTAAAACAATAATGCCATTCAAGCGATGTGAAAAAATTTTTTTAAATTTGCATTTTGCAGACAATGCTCTGTTCGTCCAATGAGAAAGTACTCGTAAATGCAGTAGGAACAGTTCGTTGCATGAGGAAAAACATGCCACCAACGTTTATTCTGTACGCAAAAAAGAAAAAGAAATTGAAACGAGGTGATGACCAAATTTTGTTTAGCCATGACATAGCTGCAATACGATGGATTGACAAAAAACCCATTCATATGCTGTCAACCATGCAATGACTACAAAACTGGGAATCCTATTCTAAAACCCAAGGCAGTCATCGATTATAATCGTGGGATGGGTGGAGTCGACAGAAATGACCAGTGCTTGGCTTCCTTTCCACTAATGGGGAGGTACTCCAAGGGATACACAAAAATGTATTTTTATTTGGCCGACATGGCCTTATATAATACCTATGCGTTACATAAAAAATATATCTAATGGTTGACCTATAGCGACTATAACATAGGTATTGTGGAAAACATATTAGAGAATATTACACTACCACCATGCAAGAGGCGAAGAAGGGCATCTGGAGGAGCATGCCATTTACGATTTCAGGATGTACAATGGGCACATTTCCCTAGACAAATTCCTCCAAATCCTGTCAAACAAAACCCGTCCAGGCTTTGTAAAATGTGTTTATTACGGAAAAAGAAAAGTGAATCACGATGGAAATGTGAGAAATGCTTGTTGGCTCACCATATGTCAGAATATTTAAAAAAAACACCATACCCTTCCAAAACTGCCTGGAGATGAAGTTTAAACAAATACCCAAATAACGAGAAAAAATTATAGTTCTATGTTGTACCGTTTTGATTGTATGTGAAGTTTAGTGTTAAGGTTTCTTTGAAATAAAAGTTGTAATAGTTAAATAGTGTTTTTAATTAACAAATTATGTCATATTATTAGTGGTGGAATGGGTTAAAATTCTTCGCTTAAAACATTTATACTGTTATAAGGTTTTTAAGATATTTTTTTCTAGATCAGGCTATGAACTGAATTTCTAACCTGCTTTGTGTTATCATCTAAATAATTCTCTCCTTGTATTATAATTATTAATATTAGTTAATTGCTGCGTTTTCATTCCTATTACGCACATACTTATCTTTTTCTATATTTTTTGTTGTCAACTTACTAGTAAATATCTCAATATATCTTCCGACCCCATTATCTTTCTTCCTACATTTTATTTATGGCATATCCATCACACCCCTGTTTAACCTAACCTAACCAATGGTCCTCTTACCACGACTTGCATATTCTGCGCATTTAGGCTGTCCAACAGAGATTTCTACGATTCGCATTACGCGGGCTACCATGGGTTGACAACAATATTCCACCCCTCTATGTCAATCGACTCAAACTACTCGGTCTCCTGTCTTTGGAAAATGGTTTCAATGGTTTCAACGAGACACTGTGTCGAATGCTACGTGAAACAAATCAGATACGTCAAGTGTTCGATTTCCACTGCAGTATTTTAGCCCTTCGAAATACCCTGAACAACCATTTTTTCCGTCTTTAGACCTTAGTTTAAGTAAAAAGTCATAGTTTTAAGTTTAGTTTGTTAAGTTGTTAAGTTTGTACGAGTATTAAACATTTCAATAAACTGTCCGGGGTTGACAGAGGCTTCAAATCAAATCAAATGGACTTTATGAATTGTCATCAATAAACCTCAAAACCAAGGTCACATCAGTTGTTCCATTTTTAGTAGCATTACCTTTCCTATCTATCCATCTCACCAAATCCGTGATATATCTACCGATGGCAGCAAAGGTTGTTGTCCTGTTGAGCTGAAATTGCAAGGCGCAGATAACACTAATAAAGAGCCTGCTATCACTGAATGGAAGTACTGCAGAGGTTAACTGTGGAAACTTGGAATCTAGCTAATGGAATTTTAAGTGAGGTTTTCAGGCTGCCAAACGACAGTTATGCTGACGTGTCTCCCTACCTAGAATCTTATTCTTCATATCACCAAGCGGAAGATCTAGCAAGGCCCTCTCCTTACTGCGAGTAAAAAGAAACGCTTTTGTAGAAAACATAAGATCTAGTCATGCACCTATTTACATCTTGGAGATGAGAATAACGTGCGATACCTCCTGCTATGGCTAAACCTATAGTGAGAGTATGAGTTCCAACGTCGACTTCCACTATCATTCGCCAAAGACATTGATAACTCTGAAACGTTTTCTAAATAAATAAACTTCACGACAAGTAAACATCAATTTAGCCAACATCAGCTAACTAGATTTCCGAAGTTTCCCAGCCAAAGCATAAAGTCGTCAATGGAATTACATTTCAGAAGTTAACTACCAAAAGTTAATAACATAACAAGACAGACGACAACATACAATCCGATTACAGGTGGTGTACGAGCAGGTATACTTACTTTCTTTCCAGAGTGTAAATCCGATATGACAATTGTTGAATCCTCACTGCCACTAATCACCAGCGTATTATTAACACCGACAGCAACGCACGTAACTGGACCGGCTTGTTCCCTACAAATAAGGAAAAAAAAGAAAAAGAAGAAGATAACAGGGCAGGAAAAGTTTTAGAACACTTTCAGATGTTGTTCGCAGCCAAAGGATAACGACAGCCACACCAACAGGAATAATAGTTTTACTTACTGAATGCGAACTCTCATCTCACGATTGCTCACGTCCCAAACAATCACAGACATATCCTCGGAGCCAGTCAACAGAAGATCCGATTGCGGTGCAACTAACATACACGTGACCGCTGCCGTATGTCCTGCGGAAGATACAACAAATACACACACACATTCAGACACACGTATTCAGTGACTTGAATGAGAGATGATAAGCGGAAAGACTTTCGAGGTCGGTGATTAAATTTCAGTACACGTCCTGTGAAGATGACTAATTCCGGTGCTGAAACTTTACCACCAGTTCTATCCTGCCTCTTATGCCATCACATATTCAGACCCGGGAACGTCCTCCTCTTTTATCTGTGTACTTACCCTTGAATGTGTGTTCCAGTGAATTGCTCATTATGTGCCAAAGTTGAACATCGCCGGATTTCGTAGCCAAAATGAGGTGTTGTTTGGATGGTGCAACAACTGTGTCCCGAATAGGTCCAGTGCCGGAAACAGTCATTGTGCGTATTTGTGAGGGAAGTGGGGCTGGTAGCCATCCCGTAAGTGGTACCAACAATGGTACTGTGTATCCATCACACCAAGCTGTTGCCGAACGTACAGTGATACTCAGCAATGAGTTGTCGTTCTCGTCGTGTTCACTTATAGGACGAAGCCATGAGATTAACTAATTGAAGAGAGGAGACATTGAAAGGATAGATACACTTTGGCCAAAAATTACTTTCGAAAATATGTAGTTGCTTGTGTGTGTGTGTGGGTGTACGTATGTTGTCATGAGAACCTTACCTGGGCTCCTAATTGCATTGGATCACGAGTTAGGACATCACTGGACTTGCGAATTGTATAGTAAATTAATTCAATGTCACGGTCGAGAAGGTAGCATCGGACATGCTCTATCAGGCATCGCAGATAGCTTATCGATACAGTTTGCACCTGAAAAGATACAACAAGCACAGTGGATATTAAATGCTTCTCGATTGCATTTAGAATATTGCGCTGGAATGTTGTTTGACATAAAAGAGGCTCGAGAGAGGTTTGATTAAATGGAATTGCTACTAATGATGGTACACATGTGCTTTGGCCTTAACCGCAGACAGGATTCAGTAGGGAATTTAGGGGAAGGTCTTGTGAAAGTAGAAGTGAGCTGCCAGTAAAGTGATGCCTATGTGCATTTGAAGTGCTGTATTTGAATGCTTTTAGGAATACAAACTCCTCAACTCTGTACGAACTGATACGAGGGCACGAATATGCAGACTTCCAGAAAATACAAGAAGCAACAAGAATTCTGAGTTGAACTGAGTACGACGTGAAATGCGGAAATCTGCGATCAGTATTCTGAAAGCCGAAGAGGCTAGATTATAGGACACATTAGCCGGGTTTTTGAAGGCAGTCCCATCTCAATCATGGATTCTGTTATTGGCATTTCAGACTGATTTGGATGTTGAGAAATTTGGATTCCTTGTGGAAACTATATCATAAATAGATGATAGATGACCCTGGGCTGCAGTATTGGCCTTAGTATTCAGTGAAGACCAGTGCACAATGTTTCAAGTGATTATCCAATACTGCACGGTGAATAAACAGCTGACTGGTCTTATGATCAATGACCCCAGACCATAAACCGATGGCCAGTTGCCAACACATGACTGATTTGTGTCCATACGAAGGACAATGACGATAAAATTAAAGATAATTTCTATGAGCCATTGTCATCGCCAAGTACTACTTTAAATCGTCCTTTGTCACTTAACTCGTGACCCTTACACTCGGCAAGCATAACCATTACATACGGCCTAGTGATGGACTCAAGCATTCATGGCCTGGAGATTCCCAAATCACTGTAAATCAGATTGATGATATAGGAATCAGGGCAAATTTATTTTCGCCAAAGGACGAAAGGGAAATTTGAAACTTTCCATAAGTTAGTTGTACAGCTTAGGAACGAATCACGATATTTTAGAGTACGTCCGAAAGTGGGTTTGAGGGTATACAGATGAGCATTCATAGACAGTTGTTACGGTTGAAGTTTTGAAGGGGCGGAATGCTACTGGTGATTTCTATGGAGCAGTGGTGGCGGAAATAGCGATAAAACCAAATGAGACAGGAGACATTACGTCGGCGTCTTTATCGTATTGGCACCACCTATGATTTTTATAGCACGGTTTTGAATCCTATCAAGCAGGTGCAGAGATTTTTAGGAGCACCTGACCAGATGTGGGCCTTGTACTCCAATTTTGGGTGGATGAATGCCTTATATATTGAAGCCCGATCAAAGGGCGCAAAATATTTCTTACATCGCTTGGGGAAACCTACACATTTCGCAGCATTTTTGGCGACATCAAATATGTGATCATTCCAATGTAGGTAGTCATTGACATTTTTTTTTATAAAGAACTTAACACTCAAGTGGGTATACACTTAAAATGCCTGAGAACGTGTTAAGTTTTTAGGAAAATGGGACAGAGAGAGAAAGAAAGATTTTTGGGTTCAGTGGTTATTTCGCTCCATGGGTGGCATCCAACATTTAATGGGGAGACTAAATTATTAGTGTACTTGTTAGGACTTATTATTGTATTAGAGGCAACCATTCGTCTTACGAGAATTAAGTTGCCTGAAAAAAAGAATGTCTTTCGGACGAGGCTGGGATTCGAACACCGAACCTTCCGATTTGGAAGCCAACACACTACCACTTGAGTCACGGCCACCCACGTGACATAGATACCTTGGAAAGAAGTGACGTAAGTGCAATGAGTTCGTAGGAGGAAAGAGAAGAAGATTCGCCTTTTTTAGGGACGGGCTGGACAAATGCTGTCTGCCATCTACTCGGAAAAAGTCCTAAAGAGTAAGATTGACGAAAAAGCGTGCGCAGTGGTTTTGGCGGATATTGTAGTATTTTTTGCTCAGTTTTTGGTCGTATTGAATTTTCACGCGCTTGGGAAAGACGTTGCAGTCATTCTTGGCTCGTTTGCAATTTTTTCGGTTTTCCTCTGTCGGTTTGATCTTATAGGACAGGAAAAACCCTGACAGCCTCTTTACAGCTCGATTCGTACCACGCCTTTTCTTTTGGTTTGAAACTCGTCATCCGTTAAGGGATAAAGGATTGCATTCCAAAGAGAATGGTGTCTGTGAACATACCAGCAGCGGCATCCTCGTCATTATCGAGAAAACGTAACGACCAGTTACAATTCCTAAAGAAGCTGTTAGGCCCGCTGCAATTGGCTTTCTCGTATTACCATACAGTTCTTTTAGGAATCTTTTCTCTAACTGTGGTTGATGTACGAGAAATTAGCTGATATGGCACAGTGGTGTCCAAGGTCCAGGAAGTTGGCAACGTCTGGCTTACGTATGGGCTCAGTTACAAGCTAGGTCAAGTTATTTTCCGCAGCGAAGACCTTAACACACCGTCCTTCGGGTGTTGCCTGTCCAGAATGTCGAAGCCACCCAGAATTGTACTTATTGAAATCGCTCGTAATAACGATTTCAGTATGAGGATAGAGGGATACAATTCTTTGAATGGAGTCAGACAGGGCAGTCCAGTTTGGGGCTTCTGTTAATGATGAAGCAGTAGTGGATAATTTGCTTACGGAGATGGAAATTGAATTCCGGATTGGAAAATGGATTACATTGTGGTGGAGTTTGATAAGCTACATCACTAGGCACGTAAATGGCAAGAACTCGGTGAGAGATTGATCTGAGAGGTGTGGACGGGGATCTACCTGTGTTTCACTAAGTACCAAAACAGCTGGTCTGAATTTACAGACGTGGACGTGAGCAGAAAACTTATTACCTTTTAGTCCGCTTATATTTGCTATGTCCACTATAAGTTCTCGAGTCATTACAAATCAACAACCACAGAAGACATGAACACTGACGATGCTAGGCAAGGAGCCTCATGTTTTCCGAAAGGTTTTTTACGATGCCAATCAGCCGAAGGCCCCTCATAGGTTTTCCAAACTACATTGGTTATTTCAGCTAAGACGCGTCAGAAATAATCGGACGGCATTAGACTGGTCTAAATCGAATATAACCATCCTGAATGAAGATCTTTTATGTAACATGTTAGCAATGCGATAATTTAAGCCAGAACCGCAGGGGATTATGTAACCCAGGTATCGCGGTTAATAGTAATCAATGCATGTAGTGCTGAAATATCTAGACAAGGAAAGAGAATTCAAGAACCTCCTGTGCACTGGTGGACCCCCGAAATCGCGGAACAAAGAACGGTAGGCCACTGAACAAGGAACATTTATCAGTGTTCCTGAACTCGGAATGATGATGACCGGCAAGTGCAATTCACATACAATCCATATTGCAAGAGCTTAACGCCCCCGCATGCAATCGTCGACTTGCCCGATACTACTGTAACAAATACGAGTAGTTGCGAACGTACCTACGTACCGGTAGGTCAAATTCGAGAGTATGCCCATTCCTATGATTACATGCGAGGAATTGTTCGAAACATATAGGGAAGGTGGGCGGCAAAAATCAATTTAAATAAAGCCTGCAAGGTCACTATTAAAATACTGAATGTGAGCCAAGAAAGGAATGTAGTCGAGTCTTCCCTGTGTACGACAACTGTCGATTTCAGTCCTTATCAGGAATACTTACATCTGTCTCCCAAGTGGAGATATAAGCATTGTGATGAATTGGTGGAGAGAGCGATTCAGTTTCATTTTTAAAGAGAGCCAAGCTGTGCTTGAAGCCTCGCTAAGCCCTGTTACGACTTCCAAGCCTTGACTTCCGAGAATGCAAGACTTGATTGAATGCAGTCGGGAGATTACAATGAGGTCACGGGAAATGAAATCGCCGAAAGGAAAGGCTGAGAAGAGAGTTTTTCACGATGCATGCGTCCACGTTTATTGACAGTTGACAATTGACAATTGACAGCATGACTCTCCAGGTTGACGACACACCAAACGAATGCTTTCTGACGTCTCTAAGAGGTTAGCGGCCTTCCCGTTTTCCTTCAGTAGGAAAGACTGCAGGCAGCTTATTTAGTGTAGCGACGGGGCACTACATTTTTGCTGAGCACTTAAACTTAAGGCTATTTCTCGTACCTTTTGCCAGCGAGCACATAGGGTAGAATCGAGGAGAAATTGTTGGAGCCGCCCACGATTCCCTCAAATCTCGCTTAGAAGACGCAACTACTCTTATTCCCGCATGCAATACTCAGCCGATGGAGGCAGATAATGGGATAGAGTCCTTATCATCTGATCCGTTCAAACAGCGAACGAATGTCAAGGGCGTTTTACAAGCGGAGACCAAAACAGCGGGCCCTATTCCGCGACGCTATGAAACAAAGAAGAAATGCAAACCTCAACCCCTCCAAGGGTAGTGCGACGAGACTTTATGACAGAATGTCCCCCAAATGTAAGCGAGGTTACCATGCCATATATCCAAGCACCCGTTGAGACTGAATGTCTCAGAGTTGCAATTTTGAAAACTGGTAATCCAGAAAGGAGTTGGACTAACAACCCTGTACGGTGTCTATGATTGTATTCTGAAAGGTGCTTGGAATATCCTGCTAGTTACACAGCAGATAACATTCAACAGATTCAAGTTGAATGAGTTTCAGTGCGATAATCTGAAAACACGACAATGACTCAGAGAGTTTGTTGAGAATACGAACGCATTAATGCTAAAAGCAAACTTGCTCGCAACGACTAAGAGACGGTAAAATATCCAAAGAAGAGGATAGATAGACTCAACTCATGCTTTGGCATTCATTATAAATGCAGTCATACCCACTTAAGTGTTAAATTCAAGGATTGATCCATTCTCACGCATTAGATGAAGATAGGAACCGCTCCCGGAATCTCCTTCGATCTACAAAGTAAAACCATCCTTCCGATTAAAAAGTTCAACTTCTGCTGACCTAGATTCCAGACTTTCAAACCCACTTTATCCCACATATGTACGAGTATAGCAAGGCCATATGTTGACGGCCTAGAATAGCGTTTAAATTCAGCTTCTTGAAGCATCCTTCTATAACGTCCTACATGTATTTCGCTACTCTAATCAATGTCGAACTTGTCTTTAACTGCTGGTAACACATGACCCTTCAGTAAAGCAGATGCTATACGTGTTTCCGAGAACTACCTTAGCGATTACTTTTGAAGTGGCATCCTAGTGCTTTCGCTTGATTCGTATATGGAGACTCAAAATTAACAAATTGTAGCTCGTTCATGAGTTCTTTCGAACAAGAGCCCTGTCAACCTTGACCATAGATCTCGTCATTAAAACTCACCGGAAACTCGTCATTGTAATGATTGTCAGCTACTTCGAAGGGTTGCATCCCAAACAAGATATGTACTCATAAAAAGTTACCCTGCACTTGTCTTTTGCAATCCAAACATGGATCGTCATCGTGATTACCATCCGGAAGGACACACCGTACAATGTAAAGTACGAACAACTTTTAATGACGGTCTGCAAGTTTTTTCCACCACTTCCACCATTCACTTATGCCTGGAAGGCTTTTCTGAATGACAACGACCTCCTTAACAAGGACGAATTTCTAGTTCTCCCTCCCATCTTTCACCTTCTCCCGCTCGATGTAATTATTACCTGGACCTTTGTGTATGCGAAACTTCTGAGCTGGAATACACTAATTACTACGTAAACAACGGTGTACAGTGAAAGAAGAACAATCCGAACAAAGCGTGCCGGAAAGAGTGGATGAGGAGTGTGGACAAATTTTGTTTTGTTAGTTAATTTAATTAAAACAAAAATGAGGAGAAAAAAAGGAACAAAAAAGGTCGGCTACCATTACAGATTGACACGCCATTCCCTATACCCAGGGGATAGCACGTCCTTGACTGTGGATAGTGGGGTTGTGTAGACAATCGTATATTGACGAAAGACGACAACGTTCAAGTTTTAAGGACATTATGACCATTTAGCTGGAAGGTGTTTTTTTTATTTTTTTTCCGTAAATCTCAAGCTTACTCATAATACGAGATACTCGTAACGTTGAGTGAAAAGTTGATTTCGCCTGACTTATCACGTTCCCCGGGGATGTGTGTTATCTGGGAATCAACTCCTGAACGGAAGTCTATTCCGCGAAGTGTACCTGACTCGGATGTGTTTGCACAAAAAGTTCTCCTCGCCCAATACAGTGACAGGAGCAAATTGAGATTTACTACCGATAGCTATGCACTTGTAGATAGATAAACAAAGGCTTTCGTGCCACCCTGTTGTATTACCTAATTATGCAAAAAGTTTAACAAGTTGACTTGACCATGATTTGCAGAACTTAGTCTTCTACATAATCTTCTACTGAGTTGGAAGAAAAAAGAAAAATCCTGTGAAGTGCAATTATGCTATGGAATGGAGGATAATGATGTGAAGAGGTTCGTACTCGTATTTCTTGGAAGACTTGGATTCTGGAATAATGCGAAGATAAGGCTATTGAAAATCCAGCAAACAAAGAAATACCTAAACTAACGATGGGAAAGATGCAGGAATAAGGGCTGGTATAGGTTCTATACGTAGAGCTTTATTAAGGCTATCTCAGTCAATCATGTTGACAAAGTTATGATGGGTACATCTGGTATTCGGCAGATGAATATTTAATAGTATATGTTGTAGATCCAGGTATTTTAAAAAGGTTTCACAAATAGAGTGAGAAGCTACCTCGAAAAGAGTTTGCATAAACCTTTCCCCATATTCGTAAGAATGCACCAACTTAAGTGGGATATTTGCTTCCTTAGACAAAATATAGTAACTCCGTCATTGTCTGATTTTAACGGATTTTTGAAGGATCGTATTAAATTTATCATACACCGGCGTTCGCAGTTAGTCGAGTGTTCACAAATCCTATTCGAAGGATTCGGGTAAACGGGTGTTGACGGCAGGAGTTGTGTCTTGAATCAAATGCAAGCAGAATCATTTTTTGCATCAGCACTTCAAATGGCGCTTCGGAAGGTCTGTCAATTAATTTAGTTCAAAACCCATATCGCGAGTACTTCAAAATGTTACCTACGGCGATAATCATGGTCAAGGGACAGGAACGATAATCTACAGTCATGTAGAGCTCTTCTTGACTCAGGGCCGAAGCAACTTTAATTTCGGAATCGTGTATACAACGGGCAGTGTAAAGATGGTAATGGTACTAAAAGCCAAGTTTAACTCTTTGTATCATCAAATGTTAACACCAATTGCTTCTCGGTGCAAGCCTTTGTTTTAGCTTCCCTGACAAATGATCAACCAAGCATCGAAATACCCAATGTCAATCTGTGATATTTTGGCAATCTGTCATTAGCACATCCAAACTTCAACCGCTCAATTAAAATCGATGTTTTGCTGGGAGCTGATATATTTTTCTATATTCTCCTCGAAGGGAGGATTGTTCATCCATCGGGTTCACCTGTAGCTCAAGAAACTACCTTCTGATGGGTTCTGATGGGTAACATTTCACAGAATTCAGAGGCTGGCTTAAGCGTTTTTCATACTACCTTTGATATTGATACGGACGTGCTGTCAAAACGCTTTTTTGAGCACGAAGATGTTATGGATGGGCAGGGTGCCGAATGCGAGGTAAGTCATTTTAAATCAACGTATTTTACGAAGACTGATGGTAGATTCGTTGCTAGTTTACCGTTTACGAAAGAAAGGTCCTGATGAATTCAAAGATTCACGTGACGCGGCTTTGTAACGATTTTCAACTCGAGTTTGAAGCATGAATACGTGTCGTTCGTTTATACGCGTATACAAAGACTTAGGTTACATGTCTCTTGTAAAGGAAAGTTATCGCGACTGTCCTTCATATTATTTACCCCATCACTCGGTACTCAAGCCCACAAGTATAACGACCAAATTGAGGGTAGTTTTTGACGCGTCGTCCCGCATTTTCCCCGGGGTTAAAATAGTATCATAAATGATTTTTATGTCAACGACCTTATGTCAACTTACGAATGCCCAAAGGACGCGATAGACATCAGTAACGATCTCTGTCAGGGTTTAGAAGATGCGGGAATGAAACTTCGAAAGTGGTTGTCGATATCGAGTATCGGGAGTCAAAACATTAGGCCTTTTGTGGAATACAGAGCTTGACTGCTTCCATTTCCGTTCATCGTCACATGCCATCGGTCCCCAGATTAACAAAAGGGAAGTGTTATCGGGTATAGCTCGTATTTTTGATCCTTTGGGCCGGATCTCACTAACCGAGTGGTCAGACTTCAAATCAGATTTGAGCTCCTTAGGTAGTCTCAGAATTCCGCGATGGCTGCAGTTAAACCAAAACGAAGTTATGGAGCTGCATCGCTTTGCTGATGCTTCAGAGTCAGCATTATGCTGCGGTAGTATATTCCATCGGCAACAATTGGGTTTTTTCGCTCTCCCATGATCCGCATTTCGGTGGTCTTTAGGAGGCAGGTGTTAAAACCATTAAATTTCGTTTCATTACCAGGAATTTTCGACCGTACTGTGTCAAATCAAAGCCTGTGCTAACTCTAGGCCATTGTGTGCGCGTTTCGCAGGTGATATGCATCCCTTGACTCCAGCGCACTTCCTGATCTCGGGACCTCTATTGACGGTGCCGGATCTCACTGCCTTTAATTTCCAATCAACGCTGTTAAATCGATGGCAATATCTTCAAGGTCCGGTACAAGGGTTTTGGAGAAATTGGTCCCAAGATTACATCAGCCAGCTACGTAAACGACCCAAATATTTTGAAAAAAGTAAAAATATTCAAATTAACTACTTCCTCATGGACAATTGGTAGAGTAACTAAGACGTATCCGGCAGGGATTGACTAACGCGAGTCGCATTTGTCATTACTGCTAAGGGAGAACTAAAGCGTACTGTGTGCAAGTTGTAAGTCTCTCCGAATACACGAATAAACTTTCTTACTTACTTAGACGGCGTTCCACTCCGGAATAGATCTGGGCTCTACCAATAGAGATAGCGCGGGAATTAGTCACCCAGTCAAACTATTTTTAAAATCTCGGTGAGATTGCTTCCGACTGTAACTGGGAAGCTAGCGTTCTCCGAAAAGATTCTGAGGAATCTGAAGTATGATGCCAAAACTAGACATAGCTCGTCTATGTCCTTGACAATGATTATGAGGTCGTGAGTATCAATCTGAACTTTTTTGGTTCTCCCTAGGATCTACCGTGGATATTTGGCAAACTGTGGACGAACTTAGCTTAAAATCATACTGATAGGGGTCAATCAGATGGTTGACATAGAATACGGGTTGATACAATACGGCAGACGAGATCTTGTACGGAAACTGGTCTTGTTTAGAAGACTGATGCCTCCATAGTTGGCGCAGTTTAAAGAATCGCAATTTTATGTTTCAGCTAATCGAGCTGAAGTTTCATTGATCAGGCATACTTCAAAACACATCTTCTGCTGCCTTAAACAGCTCAGCAGGTTGGCTATTGTGTAAAACTTAAGTGTAAATATTTCTATTTTTTTGGCCAAGTGCCCGCAAACCTTGGATTCCATCATCCAAGTTGTTCGTCTCTGCATATTTCTTTTCGATTCTTGTTAATTTCATATTTTCTTTTTGCCGTTTGGTAGAGCTTCTGAACGTTGTTCCTGAAGTAGTCAAAGTTCTTCCCTCAGCTCCGGTTTACACGTGAGACGCTCTCGTTGTTCTATGCACCGCTTCATTGTTTTGCTATTTACGCTTGCATTTCATGCTTACGTTTCATGGGATCGGTGTCATTGGCTGAGATTCTGACACTTAATTTTAGTTGCAATATGGTAACGAAATTTTCGGACGTATAAACGGCTAATACGCCCCCTCAACCACATGCATCAAACCCCAGTCCTTTCAGGCATCTTCAATAGCTCACTGAGGACATCAGCTATCATTTGATCCGAGGGTACATGGTTTAGTAAAAAATGTGCAGCAGCATCTGGATCGTGAACAAAATGATTTCTAATATCCATATCATTCATGCGAGCATGAAACAAGGGACCATTAGCGAGAAACTGAGCTCCCCAATAACGACGATGGTGGTTATGCCAGCTAAATTCCTGAAGATTAGCTCACAAAGAAGACTTTTCAGACATGTACCTTCCTTCACCGCTTCCAAAAGGCTAACGCACTTGGCCCCATAGACCACAATGTAACAGTTTTCTGTTTTTGAAACTTGCAGGATATCGCTGCTCCACATAGCCTGTATAGGAGTGACGGTCGATTTAATTAATGGCTCATCCGTATTCGTATATCTGAGGACTCACTTCGCAGCAACCCAGTGACACTTACTAGACTTTTTCGTATTTGCAACATCTGGCGTCGTTGCCAAATACCTCAAAGCACCGACCAGTTCATCATAAGGGTGGTAGATTTCGTGTGAACTATCAGCACCTACTTCATCCAGAGGTATCTTCATTTCTGAGGGGTTGGCAGCTAGGTTAGATTTTTTCATCTCATATTGCTTGAGTAATCCGTGAATGTAGTTTTCTGAAAAAGCCTGACCCCGGCTCATTTTTTGTTGGCTTCAGGCCTAGGTCCAGCAAACATTAACTGAGTATTAGGTGCTATTAACCATCAGCTTGGCGCAATCTATATAAGGCATTCTGGAAACTACAAGCATTTCCTCCATCATGTAAGTCTTTCATTCTTACAGCATTTCCTTGGCTCGAGCTCCAAGTTCCGTTTCTCGTCCTTGCTTATATGCAATCGGCTCCAGAATCTCGATCAGAACCCCAGCCACTTTCAGAATTACCTGCTTTAAATACGCTGTTACCACATCGAATAGTCAGACTTTAAGTTGGAAATGAACTGCTACAGGAACAAAAGTTTCAATTCAAGTCCAATTCCACTGGGACCCCGCTCAATTATCAAGGCTTCGCCCATTAATGACGTTCTCGAATAAAAAGCGGGGTCAGAGCAAAGTACTGGGCTTATTGTAATGGCTTTGAGATGACGCCACCGAAGTTTGCTACGAGCACAAGTTGCTGGTCATACGTCCTGTTGGTGGCAGGATCACCGGTAGTCCCTACCAGGACTTGAATCATGGTACCATAGGAGTCAGGAGCCCTGGATCTCGGTACGGGCCTGACTTGTTAGAGGTGGGCCCCTTTGTGGGAGCGTTATAGTGATTGTGGGTTAAACGCAAATCGTGTGAGGTCTTCCTGTTGGTTTGACCCAATGTAGAGTTGCAATAAGTACTGGGTGCTGTGACCCTAAGATCAGCAAGAGGTTTTAGATCGGCTTCGACCAATACCAAGGGAGGAACTTGTGCCTCCAACACAGTTCCGAATTGTTATCAAAGGATTGACGGAGAGCGATGGCATATCCTTGCTCCTATGGATGTATGGGCATCCCGTAAACTTAAGTCTACATGACAGCTGTTTGCGTTAAAAAACTTGACACTATGTCTCTTTCCACTCTTCGCGCCTGTCGCTTTTCAGGGTATCAGTCAAATTGAAGTCAGTAATACCAGCGGAAACCTCATCCTCGAATCCAATTCCGCCTACATCAACATTTACATCTTCCGTTGCCTTTTGTTGTGATAATCTGCGTCTTGTCTGAAACAAATCCTTGGCCACGCTTTCTTTTCAGTGCGTAATACTACAGGTCTCTCAAGTGTTCGTTTGCATTCTTCATTCTGCGACTCCTTCACTTTATGAAGCTTACGTGGTTCTTCAGGAAGTGGATCGTTTTTCAAGTGACGTGGCGAGGATTCAACCGCGCTTGGTCTGTTTTCGTTCTTTTCTGGAGTCCGAGGAACTGTCAACCTTCTCGCAATAAATAACTGTGGGATTCCATGCTGCAGTATTCACCACAGTTGTCTGACAGAAGTCACGTAACTTTCTTACCAGTTGGTGTCTATACGAAATGTTAGATGTCGCCACTCTTTTTCCTAAAAAATACACTTCACCCCACCTCTGAAAGAGCTAATTACGTCAGAATGAACGATCTGGAGTGCAGGCTTCACGTCATTTTGAGAAATGCATGGCTACCATTTTTCCTTTGAGGCACACTAGCATCGCGATAACCTTTCAGAGTGTTTCACATTAATAGGGCGTAATGCGGATCATTTTTAGCAAGTCTTTTGAATTCAAATGTCTCAATCTTTCATGCCACTTAAACAATTTGGGGCACACCGATTCAACAACTGCCTTCGAGCACATACAATTCTCCTGGACAAAATAAAAGTTGACTCTACGATCCGAAATCACTGATTTACTGCCGCGGTCATCTCGAATGTAAGCATCGTTCCTTCTGAATGTGACTTCATACTCCTTAGCAGTGATTTTAGAAACTGAAATTAAGGAACATAGGGGGTGTCTTTGAAGTCTATCAACCTACAGCCACTGTCACTAGTCACATATAAATGCACAATACTCTTTCCCTTTACCATAGCTAATGCCCTTAGCACGCGATTTTGCCCCGCACTTGAGAAATCACACATGAACTGTACTAATCCTTCATCAGCACACAAAGGTGCTGTGCAGCCACTGTCGATAAATCCATGCCTTGTTTGTTGGTGTGACTTTACCACAAAAAATATTGTCGACATTTGTTGTCACCGTATGATTCTCTGCGTACGATTCATGAACGGTATTTGCTGACTGGTTCTTTTCTTCTGGCCTTTGTCGAATTTCTTCGTCGGACACTCATTCTCTTTGAGCCCTAATATACCGCACATGACAGACGACAGAGCTACGATCATATCACCAGACCCTTGTTGTCTTGGTTCACTTTCTTCGATGGTTTTGACTTTGAGCGCCTTACGTGTAGGCAGATTGTCTCTGGACTCAATCGCAGAAGTAAGACTGTAAGGAAGCATAATTGTCCGTAAATCTTCGTTTATTTGTACTTTCATACTCTCCAATTGGTCAACAGCGTCGAAAAATTTCGCCACTCGTCCTTGACATCACCGCCGCGCAGCAGTCGTTTAAAGAAAAGTTAAGGCAAAGTTTAGCAAACATTGAAAGAAGCTCTAGAACAGAAGTGCATACAAAATTGGAATGAACAAGCGTTGAAGTATTACAGCAGGAGCACTGGAATATCCAAACTGTTCTTTAGGAATGACAGCGTGAGTCTTTCGTGAATGAAAAAGGGAAATGTGGCAGAAAGAAGCGCAATAAGAAGCAACAAGGTTCCCGGAATGGACTAAATCCATTGTTTTGTACTAACGAATACAGAGATGCTGCAGAAGATGTTTCTGAGGAACGACCAACTACCTTTGAGACACTCTAGAAATTGTTGCTCCAGTTCTTGGACACATTGGAAGTTCCTACGTTATCCACGTTTGAACTTGAAAGACCCTAAAAACCCTTCCCATTGTCCGGGGAAAGATAAAAGCTTTTTAATCCATAGGGAACAGTGTTTGTGGTTGTATCACCATCCAGTGTTATCAAGGTAGCACAGAGATATTTACCACAAGGTACTCGTAGTTAAAATAAAACACCATTTCAATGGTGTTACAGAATTCATGGTATATTAGCCGTGTCCTCTGAAAAAAATAAACATAAATCCAAAACTAGGACTTTTAAATTTTCTGCTCAACTGAACGTTCTTTAAGTATTTCACTGCTCATTAATTTGGTCCTTGGCTTTAAGCAGCAAATCTTTGTGAATCATCCTTAACCCCCATTGTCGCGAGCAGAAAATGCGACTGTATAATCCAATTAAGTCAAATGGTTTACTTTATTCTTTCGCCACAAAGCACCAATCTGTCCACAAAACCTTTCCTTCCCATTCTTGCTAGCGTCACTTCAGAAACAGTAACCACATTCACTTGCTGTACCACGACTTTTCGGTGCTGACTTTGTGTCACTCGGAAGCATGCATCTCATTTGAAATTTTGGAAATACCCATCCGTTGGTACTCGCATCTAAGATAATTAACTGAAACCGCATAAACCTATTACGAGTACCATGAGTCCGTGTCCATATTCTCTACTTTTCGGTCTATCCGCACAAATGAGGGCTTAGCTACAGTCCTCTCTTAGAGCCCAACTGACAGATGCAGTCCCCAGTTTCAGCCAACATTTTATATTCCATTGTTCTATTGTGGATTTCAGCTTACCCCCTCCTAACAAATGCCACAAAATTCATCTGCTAATGGGATAAGATAATTGTTCTGGCCAAATGGGGGGTAATACGATAACGAATACGAGAGTACTTACCGCTGCGAGAAGAAAATCAAAATTGCAGACAGCGATTTGCTTGAATTTTGTGGTATCATCGGACCGCATCAAATGATGCCAGGACTCCTCGACATGCCGTATACTATAGGAGACATCTGCTGCAATTGGATTGTAAAATGTTGAATTGTCGTCTTGATGGTGTGAAGATTGTTTTCCAGACTCAGCGTCCTTCTCTTTGACGCTAATTACTGTTGTTGGCAATTAAAAAGAAAAAGGAAAAACTGTGAGACATTTTCTAATACTGGCTGTGACATAAAATAACGAAAATGATGTTTTTCGCTTCAACACTGTTAAAAATACGAAACAAATGAGGCTTTAGTTAGTGGCTGGTTTAATGGTTTTGTTATGATTATTATTGACGCACATAAAGTGCTTTCGTTAGTTAGGGCAGTTTGTGAAAGCAATGCTAAAGGAACGAGGGTGTCTCTCAAGAAAAGGGGAGAAAAAGCAGACATTGCAGACGCAAATAGCCTTGGTAGGGAGCAAGATATGTCCAAATTGCTAAGCAAAGCTGTTTTAACTTGGCCATTTGGAAGGCACTTTGGTGAATTGGAAAGCAAACTATTATGCGAAAAAAGATCGGAAAGGCGGAGGACTTGTCTTTGGACAAGGTTTACGGTTTTGTTTTTTTAGGATTAAAGGTAAACACACATATTTAGTATACAAGTAATCCATCAGATATTGTACATCATGGTCTATTAATTTCTTCCAACGTTCTGGAACAGACTTAATGCCTCTTTTGTAAATGTCAGCAGACTTATGGGTAAGAAAGTTTTGCAGGTACGTTTTCATCTCATCTTCGGAATTGAATTGTTTTCCGTCCAAATTGTTTTGGAGAGATGGCACGGACGGCACAGATGGTAGTCAGAAGGCGCAAGGTCTGGAGTACGTACGGTGGGTGTTTCATTACTTCCCAGTCAAATGAATTCAACTTTTGTTTTGTCACTGAAGCTGTGTGTGGTCTGTCGTTGTCATGATGGATAACAACACCCTTCCTGTTCGCCAACTCTGACCGTTTCTCTTATATTCCCTACTTCACAGTATCGAGCTGAGAGAAATATTTAATGGAATTTATTGTCTGATTGCGTGGAAGCAACTCAAAGTAAAGGACACCTTGCCAGTAACATTAAATGCTCAATATGACTTTTTTGGGATGCAAATCTTGTTTATCGAGCGATTGCAGTGTTTCATCAGGAGCCCACCATGACCTCTTACACCGAATGTTGTTGTAAATCACCCATTTGTCCTCTTTCAGGAAAGCTGAGTTCCAGCCGTTCCATATCAACAAAGACTCACAGACTCACATAGTTCGTGAAGAACCCAAAACAACGTCCACCTTTTGCGACATTCCGAGCCTTTTCAGTCTCTGCAAAACGGTTGTAATGGCGATGTTAAACCGCTGAGCGATCTTCCGTGTCGTAAAATGACTTTATTACCACCACCAACGAAGGCGGTAGCCGAACTGTGATTCCAGGAAGATGGGAGTTATTATATTAAAAATAGTTTTTGCGGTAGTAGCAAATCATTACCCGGACTAAATAATGGCACTCATCCAGCATTTGTTACGAAGCAGCAACTTAACTCTATTTCACACGTACGCCACCAACTAGAAACATTTTAAGGAAAGTTTTGTGTCCGACCGTAGGTATATCGAATGCGTGGTCTCGATCCTGTTGAACAGGAGGAATGGTATAAAAATCAGCTGCGTAGATTTTAAGAAGGACAAGACTAATGTTTTGAGTTAACGTGCCCAGCCCGTTCGATGGGGGAATGCTGCGTCTATGCAGTAAAAGCCGACAACGTCCAAACAGGTCGCCGTCATTCAGGATGACTGGAATATTTACAGATTGATGTAAAAAGAATATATGAGGCCATTTCGGATAACGACGAATACTGCTTATAGAGGCTTTCGTGAAAAGATCAAATTACTCGGTGCAACCAGCAAACTGGTAATATTCTTCAAAACATGCACATCAGACTGACTGACTCCATCAGACTGGAAACATTCAAAATATTTACTGGCACCTACGGTGAGTTGAAAGCCAAGACTTTCCGTCACATCCTTGAAATTCATTCATTGGTCAGAACCAACTCACAACCTGCTTCTAAGTGTAATTGAAATTGCAATTGTTGTTGCCATAGGTGGTAACTTTCATAGGTTGTGGTGACGGTTGAAATCTACTAAATACTCTGTTACATCGTTGAAGGCTTCAAGTCACTTCGTAGCAGTAACATGAAGATATAGAATATTGCAACAGAATGGTAGATACCAACTGCTGGCAACAGTAGTGTTTATACGGAAGAGATACTGAGTACGCAACACTGCTCTGTAGATGCATTCTTTGTCCAAGATACTATATGTCTGCCTACACGACGATTCCTGCGAGAATGTGCTGGGTAAAATTGAAGTCGCATTCGACAAGAATGGGTACGTGAAGGGCATTTTCATCGACACTAAGGGTGTTTTCGGCAGTTCTTTTTGGTGGCACGTCCACGAATCACTGGCTTTATGGATAGGACCAAAGCTGGTGGCCAGAACTCTGGTAGCGGATACTAGCTGCGGTCAGTATACCTATGAAGTGGGGGTTGCCACTGCTCTGAAGCGCAAATAGCCCTAAATGTGATCGACGATCGGTTCACAAAAAATAGACTTTCAGTCAATCCTTTCAAAACTGAGGCTATCCTCTTTACGAGAAAGAGGAAGCTGACTGGTCGTAGCTGTCTGACTGGAGCCTGACCCATCTAGTACTGCGATCCATTTCCCTAACGAAAATTACTATTTGGTAGTCATCTTGGATAATAAACTGAGCATGTTACATTGAAAACGTAAGCGCTGTCCGCTCCTGAGAAGCAGGCAGACATGAGGCTTGTCACCTAGGAAGATCCTTAGGGTATTCACGGCTTTGTAAATCTAATTATATTCTAATCCCCGGTTATTTAGTAGAACATTCATAGAAATATAACACGTAGCTGCTAATTTTTAAAGACTCCACTGAATGGGCAAGACTTTTAAAGTCATCTTCTGTTTAAAAGAAGTAGTCTTTGGTACAACATGCACTGGATGTTGATGACATTAAAATTGTCTTCGGTGACTTTAATGCAAAGCTAGGAAGGGAGGACGTCTTTGGTATTACTGTCAGAAATCATAGGCTCCTATAGTGGATTCAGGCTAATCAAGTTTGCAGCGGGGCGAAACATTGTCGTAGAGCATGCGGTTCCCGCATCTCGATATTCACATGGGGACTTGGAGAACTCCCGAATAATCAACCGTCAACCAGATTGACCACGTTGCGATCGACGCAAGTCACCTCTCTAGTATTATGGATGTCCGAACGTTCCGAGGGGCTAACATCGACCCGGACCATTAGTTTCTTGTAATCAATCTAAGGTTGCGGATATCCCGAATATTGCAAAGGCAAGCTAATACTGTGAGGAAGTTTGACGTCGGACGGCTACAGAGATCGTAAGAGATCGCCAAATTCTTTTCCGATTGACCAGTAGCAACATTACCGAAAAATCATCAGAGATGCCGCCTCTGATGTGCTGGGTTTCACTCGGCCATTCTGGTTTGATGACGAGTGCCGGCAAGAGGACGAGAGCTGCTCACGAGCTCTACGAGTAGAAGAGGAGAGGCGAACACCGTATTATCAGGAGGAAAAAGAAGGAGCGCGAGCAACGCGCGGTCGAGTAAATTGAGAGATACTACACCAGGAATGAGATTCAGAAGCTTTGCCAAAAGAAAACATGCGACTGATACAAACCTCGAACCGAAGTCTGTAGAGACGAACAAGGGAACATCGTACTAGGGTCGCAGTCGGTGCTAACGATTTGGAAAAACATTTCTGTAGACTGTACAATGGCGATGCTTCTACCGCGAGCATCGAACTTGTCGAGTTGTAGAGGCTGAGTAGGGTCAATGAATCTCGAGAAGAAATTCTCCAGACGAGTCCTGAAACCAAAGGATGCTCCCCCCCCCCCCCCCTCACCAACTCCCAAATAACTCCATCATTCCCCTGGGCTGGATCAAGGTGTCATACGACCCGTGCCGAAGATCAACCTGGCTGAGGGCCCAGTATCTCCAAAAATAGCTCAGTCGCAAACGGAGTATCCGGATACCTGGCGACCTCCGGATTAGCTAGCCTTATCTGTATATGGCGGATCTCTGTATAGATGGACAACCCTTTCTCCGCTACTCGTGGGACTATCAATGGAAAATAACCATAAAACAAAAACCGAGGCCGGTACTCCTTCATTACCGGGCGGTGGAACGGTGACTACACCGACTACCGGCAAGGCTCCTGCATTGCCGAGAGGAGGCAAAACTGTGGCAGGCCATGGTGCGCCATCCTCTAAAGGCAAAAGGAATAAGCCTAATAATAAGAATTCAGGAAGTGTTAAGACTGTGGCAGGCCATGGTCCTATCACCTCCTCCACCCCTAGCAGCAGCAAGTTTGTGGCAGGCCACGGACTTGTCGCAGCTACCAAAACTCCTTCAGGGAGTGTTAAGACTGTGGCAAGCCATGGTCCTATCACTTCCTCCGCCCCTAGCAGCAGCAAGTTTGTGGCAGGCCACGGACTTGTCGCTGCTACCAAAACTCCTTCGGGGAGTGTAAAGACTGTGGCAAGCCATGGTCCTATCACTTCCCCCGCCCCCAGCAGCAGCAAGTTTGTGGCAGGCCACGGACTTGTTGCTGCTACCAAAACTCCTCCCTCCAAAGAGGAATCTGGAGCTCAGCCGCATCGGCAAGCTCCATCTAAGGCGCTCTGCATAAGACGCCGAAATGCTTCACGCATCATCAAAACCTTCGGATCAATTCCGGAGGTGGAGAGAAGTGCGGAAATAAAGAGCAAGGTTGAGTGGGCTAAAAACCTCCTAAAAGACGGATTTCCCACTGCTTCCACTGCTCACAAAACGTCAAAAGACTCCTCTAAGCGTCAGAGATCGTTGGAGGAAACCGTACCCGTTTCCAAGAGGCCCAAAACACACAGTTCCACAACCCCTGGGCCATCCAACAGCAGATCTCTGAGGTCTTATAATGAAGTCCTAAAGGACGCATTGGTGATCGCGGTGATCGACAGAAGCGATACCGACGGTTCCATTACACCGGAACGGTGGCAATTGGTCAAGTTGAAGCTCTCGAGCAACTTCTTGGCCATCATGCGGGAGAACCCAGGACCACCTCCTATCACAAGCGACGCTGGCTGGCACCAAGGCCATGTCAAGCTCATCGCTTGCTCCAACCAGAGATCTCTCGATTTCTTCACCAAGGCCATCGATGGTTTAGGAGAGGTTTGGCCAGGTGCAAAACTCGAGGTCGTATCTAAGGAAGACATTCCTAGTAGACCTCGAACTCGTACCTGGATTCCAGCCGAACCCTCCTCTCCAGAAAGTATCCTGGAAATCATCCGGCTCAGCAACCCGACTCTTCCGACTCATGACTGGAAAGTCGCGAAACTGGAGGAACTAAGGGGTTCTTATAGATGCGCGTTAATTGTGATCAATAAGGAATGCCTTAATCCTCTGGCGCAGACGAAAGCATGATTCGGTTCGGATTCGAGTCAATTCACTTAAGGGTGTACAAAAAGGATGAGCTGGATGCTGATAAGCAACCTCCTCCTCCATTAACACCCGATATCACAACCTTGGATCTTGGAGCGTCGATATCCTTTCCAGAATTGGATAGCGACGACTCCAATCTGTCCGAGGTGACTACCAAGCCGTCGGTCTCCTCTTCTGACACATTGTCGGAAATGGAAACCGATGACGAAACAATTAGAGGTTCTACACGATCAGAGATAGAAGATGAGCTCTTGGGCACATCTTCAGAATCGGAGGACCTCAACAACACCGTGGTGGAGGCGACTCTGGAAGACTGTAGCAATGATACGGTTTCTCCAGATTAATCTCCACCACTCAAAAAAGGCTTCGGCCGCACTCATTCTGCGTCTTTCCAAAAGCGCAGAAGACATAATTCTAATCCAGGAACCATGGATTGCAGAAGGCGTGGTTCTTGGACTTAGGACACCCTCATACGTTCCGCTCTATACAAGAGACAAAGGTAAGATTAGAACTTGTATATTAGTGAAACGTAGCCTTAATGTATTTCTACTTCGCAACCTCAGTGACCCCGACCTAACCGTTGCCAGATTAGAGACTGCCAAAGGCTCTTACTGGCTGGCATCGGCTTACCTTGGCCACGACCAAGTGGGCCCTCTCCCTGGTGATAACCTTGAAAGGGTGGTACTGGAAGCGGGAAGGCAAAAAACTGGCCTCATAATCGGATGCGACGCTAACGCACATCATACGGTATGGGGCAGTACCGACATCAATGATAGAGGTGAGTCACTTTTAGACTATATTTTAAGTACTAACCTCTTAATTTGCAATATTGGCAATGAGCCCACTTTTATAACAAAAAACCGACAAGAAGTATTGGATATTACTCTTGTCTCCGACAGCATCACCCAAAGGCTAACAAACTGGATGGTATCGTCTGAACACTCCTTTTCAGACCATAGATACATCCAATTCAGTCTGAGTGATGCTCCCCCCCGCCAACCAGCTTTCCGGAACTACCGGAAAACTGATTGGACAAAATATAGAGGAATACTGTCGGAAACGATATCCTCTAAACTATCAAGTCCACCGCGTGACACCAATGAGCTCGACATGAAAGTCAGGGAATTTACTCTGACTCTCAATAAGGCTATGGCCGCTTCCTGCCCTCTTATTCAACTAAGAGGCAAGAAAAAGCCACATTGGTGGACATCGGCACTGGGACTGCTCAGAAACACCTGCAGAAAACTTTTCAACGCAGCAAAAAGCACAAAAAGTGACCGACTGGGACTCATATAAAGAATCCCTCAAATTATACAAAAAAGAACTGAGGAAGGCAAAGCGACAATCCTGGAGGTCATTCTGCGACAAAATTACAGAAACCTCTGAGGCACCGCGGCTAAGAAAAATCCTCTCCACAAATCCTATGATGCCCAGCTGTTTGGAAAAAACCGATGGCTCTTGGACAACCTCAAGTGATGAATCACTCAACCTGCTTCTGGACACCCACTTTCCAGGTAGCTCCCAACTCGCGGCCAGTAGCAGCCCAAACAAGCCTACTGCAACCGTGACCAAAATTCATGGTCTGATTACGAGAGACAAACTGCTCTGGGCGCTGCATAGCTTCAAACCATACAAGTCTGCTGGTCCGGACGGTATTAAACCTGCCGAGCTACAGAGATCCTCAGATATTATTCTACCAGTGTTGGAAAATATTATGAGGAGCTGTGTAGAACTTATCCACATTCCACTGTTATGGAGAGAAGTCAATGTAGTATTCATTCCCAAAGCTGGAAAATGTTCTCATGTAGTCCCAAAGGACCTCAGACCTATAAGTCTATCATCATTCCTTCTGAAAACTTTAGAACGACTGATTGATATCCATATTTGAGCTAAAGTTGATCCAAGACTTCTGTCTACGGCTCAACATGACTACTGTAAAGGAAAGTCGGTGGAAACGACTTTGCACTCTCTGACTAGCCACATCGAACGATCCCTACAATATAAGGAGTACACAATGGTTGGTTTCCTAGACATAGAGGGCGCCTTTAACAACGTCAACACATCCGCAATCACGACTGCGCTGTCAACTCTGCAGGTAGACGGCTCACTTGGGGAGCTGATTAATCTAATGCTAACAAGCAGGATAATCAACTCCAAACTGGGTGAGACTTCTGGTAAAAGATATGTCAGTAGGGGTACTCCGCAAGGCGGTGTCCTCTCTCCCCTTCTCTGGAACTTAGTAGTTAACGAACTACTGATATACCTGGAAGCGGGTGGGAGCAAAGTGATTGCCTATGCGGATGACGTTGCCATAGCCGTCTCAGGAAAACATCTAAATAACATTAAAGAACTCCTCCAAGTAAATCTTAACAGTTTAACCTGCTGGGCAGATCGCTGTGGATTGGGAATAAACCCCCATAAAACTGATCTTGTCCTCTCTTCTAGGAAATATAAAATTCCAATCATAGACCCTCCTTCAATAAACGGTACCAGTTTAGCTTTCTCCGATACAGCAAAATATCTGGGTCTCATTTTTGACAGGAAACTAAACTGGAAACCTAACATTCAAGAAAGAGTCAATAAAGCTACAATAGCTTTATTCTCTTGCAAGAAAGCCATTGGGAACAAATGGGGCCTTCAACCTCGCATAACCCACTGGCTATACATCTCGGTCATAAGACCGATACTTACTTACGGGGTGGTTGTCTGGTGGACGGCCATGGAAAATGCAGTCAACCGCATTAAATTAAGCAGAGTCCAAAGAACAGCATGTCTATGCACAAGCGGAGCCTTGCGGTCTACCCCCTCTGCGGCATTAGATATTCTGCTTCACTTGACACCCCTCGACATTTTTAGCAAGCAAGTAGCTGCGACTGCAGTTATTCGCCTTAAAGTGACTAAACAGTGGACAAATAATTCATTTGGCCACGCCAACATTCTTAATACATTAGGAATCCTCACAGAGAACACCGATTACACCATACCTGAACTTTGGTTTGACAAAAACTTCCATGTAAGCTTCCCCTCTAGATCATTCTGGGAGGAGGATGCTTTCATGGAGGACAAGTCAATCCATCTCTACACAGATGGATCTAAAACCGACAGCGGAGTTGGTGGCGGTGTTTTCTCAGATAAGCTAAATCTAAGCCTCTCTTTCCGCCTTCCAAATCACTGTAGCGTGTTCCAGGCGCAAATTTTGGCGATTAAAGAAGCTCTGTCCTGGCTGAAGAAAAACGTGATATCTGCAAAGGATATCCGCATATTTTCGGATAGTCAGGCCGCCATCAAGTCCCTGGACTCGGTCTCATTGTGTTCTAAAACTGCCCTTGAATGCCGATCATCTCTCATGGAGATGGCAGAGCAGTTCAACATTCACCTCTGTTGGGTGCCGGGCCACAGAGACATTCCAGGGAACTGCAGAGCCGATGAACTCGCCAAAATTGGAACCACTCTACCTATCCTACCGGATAAAGGTAGTATAGGTATACCAATCGCTACGTGCAAACTAACATTAAAGCTAGATGCCAATAAAAGAACGGACCTTAGGTGGACTGCTGGACAAACATGTCTAGCAACCAAACAGATCTGGCCAAGGCTGGATCTGAGTCGATCTAAGTGTCTGATCCTTTTAGATAGGAAACATCTCAGCGCCATAATAGGTGTCATTACCGGACACTGCCTCATAGGCAAGCACGCAAGAAGGCTTGGCGCTTTTACTAACGATTTCTGTAGAAGCTGCATGGACGAGGAAGAGGAGGAGACAATCCCCCACTTACTCTGCACATGCCCAGCTCTCTCTCAGAGAAGGAAGCTTCACCTAGGAGCTTTCTTCTACAACGACCTAAACGATCTAGAAAAAATAGACGTTAACAGTCTCCTACGCTTTATTAAAAGCTCAAACTGGTTCCAGTAGTAAGAAGATCACAGATCCACGTGGCATCACAATGGGCCAATAGGCCTAAGTGGGTTGGTATTTCCAACAGCCACTCTTACCTAACCTAACCTAACAATGGCGATGACGAACCAAATATTGCTGTCAGGCAGGGGGTGGCCGTGGTGTAGTGCTACTAGCAATCGCTTCGCACTCGGAGGGTCCAGTTCGAATCCTGCCCATGGCAAGTCAGTTTTTCATTTGTGTAATTGGAACTCAGACAGAAAAGTTCTGCGTGTGAAGGCATAACACTGACACGTATATTTGGCTGTTGTAGAGTTTCAAGCACAAAAAAACTAGTCCGAATTATACCTCGAATCACTCTGAGTGAAGAAAAAACTCTCCGTCCTATTAAGACTCCCACCCCCTGGAGAGCGAATATCGAAACCAAACACACCACTACAAAATAATTTTCCTTTCTCTTCCTTCTACCTTTCCGTCCGCGCCCTGCCAACAGTAAAAGGGTATCTAACCCCTTAGGCGCGCGTAAATTATAAAAAAAAAAAAAAAAAAAAACCTGGGTGATGTAGACCAACAGGACAGCCTGGCTGCCGATCTCTTCAAAGTGGCAGGCGATGACTATTTAAGGAGCATATACCAACTCGTCTATAAAATATGGTCGGACGAAAGTATGCCCGATGAATGGAATCTTAGCATTGTTTGCCTTATCATCAGTCTTCTTAACATCGCTTACAAGATCCGTCGTTCGTCGTTCGTCTACCAACCCGGCATTTCTGTGGCTTCAGGCCAAGAAAGTCTACCATCGACCAAATATTCACACTACGGCAGATATTGGAAAAATCCCATGAGCTCCAAATCGATGCACACCACCTACGAGTATTTACCGATTTTAAGGCCGCGTATGAAACCATATATAGAGACGAGCTATACAGAGCAATGACTAGTTTTGGCATCTTTGCCAAACTCGTCCGCTTGTGCAGGATGGCGATGGAGAATGCATGCTGCTCCATCAAGTTCGGTAAAGAACTCACCGAGACCTTTGATGTCAATTAAGGATTTATATTGTATAAAGCTATGCGATGTCATGCGATGTCTTTAAGCTTCATTCTCGAAAGAATAGTGCAGAACTTACGCGCCAACACCAGAGGCAAAACTTTTCAAAAGTCCGTCAAATTACTCGCATACGCCGACAATATTGACATAACCGGAAGAAAACAGCGTGATGTCAGTGGCGATTTCAAGAGTATTGAGATGGAGCAGTGAAGATGCATTTTAAGGTCAAACACGGCAAGACCAAGTGTATGTTGACAATCAAAAAGGACACCCAACATCGACTTCTGGAGCAGAACGTCACCCTCGATAGGCATAACTTTGAGGTAGTTAAGGACTTTTGTTTACCTAGGCTTCGCTATCAATTCAGACAACACGACACCAGCACTGAGATCAAACGAAGGATAACTCTTGCTAATCGCTGATACTTTGGGCTAAGAAGGCAATTGATTAGCAAAGCCTTCTCTCGAACAACAAAAGTGATCCTATATAAGATCTTAATAATCTCAGTCTTGCTCTAGGGCGTATACGCATAGAAGTGATCAAAAATGGATGAGGGTGCTCTTGAGAGGCAAATTTTCCGGGTGATTTTCGGTCCCATCCGTATAGACAATGAATGGAGGAGGAGATTGAATGACGAAGTAAACAGAGACATCAACTTAGCCTTGCGAGTGAAGGCTCAACGACTGAGGTGTATGGACACCAAGACAAGTTGAATGGGACCTCAACAAAGTTAGCGTGCGAAACTGGGGGCAACTAGGTAAAAATCGAGCTGGCTGTGGACGCTTATTTTTTGAGGCCCAATGCTATTCGCCTGTGGTGGATGAATATGCAGAGCGCTAGTTGATCTATTAACGTAGGTAAGGATGGCAACAAGGTGAAACTCTTCAATGTCATACTTGGAACAATTACGCGAAAAACACAGCCCAAAATCAGTGACATAATTTTTCAAAAGCCTGTGCAAGTTCTGGAATACGCTGACAACATTGACAGTAAGAGAATTAAAGCAAACGAGTTGCCATAAAAGCATTTGCGGCCATTGAAACTTAAGCTATAGAACAGCTCAGATTGCACGCCACAGCAAGAAACTCTGCATCCAAACAAAGCCGTTAAGATCAGTGTAAGATTCACTGGCTGTTTCTTTCAACTAAGTAGGAAATTGAGAAATCAGTCCCTTTTACGAACGACAGGGAAGATGCTGCGTAAGACCGTTGTCTTTTCAGTATGATGCCAAAGCATGGACTTGGTTGACAGGTGATTTTCTGTCTCGCCGGCATGCATAGAATTTAGAAAAGAAAATATAGAAACCACCGGCGTGCAATGAGCTTGTCAGAAGGGCAAGAGGTCGTTGGTCTAAATAGTTTGGACATGCTCTGCAATCAAGCACTACCGTCTTGGCCCGAAGAGTCTTCAAATCCATTCAAAAAAAAAAAAACAGTACCATAGAGCAGATCCTCGCTTTAGGTGACGAGGTTAAGTAATCTTAGTTCGATCAACTGAAGGGGATTAGCGCATCACTGCGCTAAACGAAGAGTTATGTTGGTTACCTTAAGTAAGTAAGCAGGTAGCTATAAGTATAGTCGATACCTTATATTTCAATGTGGAAATATAGCCTAAAGAAGATAAGGCTGAAGGTCGAATATGTTTTCATTTGCTAATCCATCCTTGGGTAGCTCCCAACCAATTGGAGGTGAGTTAAACCCAGATCAAATGAGGTATCTACCAGTTTTTTTTTTTGCCAATTGCGAAGTAAGCCACTTTGACCCGAAAGATCTTTTGTACCATTTAGTCAGAACTACAGTTAGGCTAATGAGTTTTCCACCTTCCGAATGAATTTTGAAGAAAATCTTCCGTCTAATTCTGTTGAGTGCTGGCCGTTTACATAAAATGTGTTCGGTAGTTTCGTCTTCATCAAGACAAAGTCGGGACTTTTTTCCATTGCTCTCACACCCGATTACATTTTAAAACAATCCGTATACCACGATATGCCATTTTGGCTGTTTGGTGGTTGTTTCTGCTGTTTGCTGCGAATCTCCGTGGATAAGCCTTTATAGAAGCATAACGTTTTTAGAAGGCGGTCTGTAGCCATGAAGATCATATCAAGTTCCGGTATTTCGGAGAGGCTGCGTAATGCCACTTTGCTTATAAAGGGTTTTCCAATAGGGACTTGACAACTTTGAATTTAATTTGTGAACGTACTTTTTCACTAATCATCAAACTGTCACTGTCAATTTATTCAGTAAACTCAACATTTTCATAAAGTACACGAATGAGCATCGTCTGTAAATTATAAAAATTTTCTGCCGAAATTCGGAGTCGGTGACTGCAACTTTAAGAGTGTTAACTCCAATTTTCGGTCGTAATTCTCGCCCTAGTAGACAGGCAATAACAATTTTAGTGCAAAACTTTGAGTCTACATATTCGTTGTGTGATGTTGCCGTGTCAGTGAGACAACGGGTTGGTCGAAGTGTCGAAAATATCGCTGCCGTTCAGACGTCCGTAGCAAACGATCCACATCAGTCAATTCCAAGGCGTTCTTAATAATTGGGCATCGCTCAGACCACATTATGACGTATTTTGCGTAAGGATCTTGGTTTACACCCATACAAGATCAAGCTGACTCAAGAATTGAAGCCGATGGACCATTTGAAGCGGCGTACATTCTACGATTGGGTTCTGGAGAAGATGCGCCAAGATGATGAATTTCATCGGAAAATCATCTTCAGTGACGAAGCTCATTTTTGGCTCAATGGGTTCGTCAATAACCAAAATATGCGTTATTGGTGAAAATCCACATGTGCTTCATGAATCACCACTTCATACACAAAAAATAACTGTTTGGTGAGGTTTGCATGCCGGCGGCGTTATTGGGCAATATTTTTTCATCGACGATAATGATCGTCACGTTACTGTGAATGGTCAGCGTTATCGCACCATGATCACCGATTATTTTTGGCCCGAATTGGAAGATATGGACTTGGATGACATGTGGTTTCAATAGGATGCCACAAGCCACACAGCATACGCTACAATCGATTTATTGGAGAGTAAGTATGGTGAGCGTGTTATCTCAAGAAATGGGCCAGTCGATTGGCCGCCTCGTTCGTGCGACTTAACGCCGGTTAACTATTTTCTGTGGGGCTTTGTCTTAATACGAACTAAAGGCTTGTCCAACTTTCGTGATAATTAGCCTTTGAATCTAGCGTTACGAATGCGTGAATATGTCATTCGACGCAGCAGTAGGAATGATTGATATCGGCGCTTCGGTGTGTCCAGAATGCAAGAATATCTCAAGAGTCGGTTGCCACTTCTTTGGGAAGGAGAGTGGCATTGTCTGCAAGATTTCGGATCAACATAACCGCAGATGGCAGGATTCTCCTGAAATTTCGATTGTAACTTACATTTGTCCAATCATATTTTTTTCTACGCATTAATCATGGATGAATCATGAAAGTGTTTCGTGTCATCGCCAGGAAAACAGCCCCATACAGAGAAAAAAGGCTCCACATAATTGAAAACCTTTGGCTGGAGCTTACTAACAATCAAGAACGTATCAAAGACGTCGTGATACAGGACAACAGGATGTGTTAAAAGTGACGCCTTCTTGATTACACAGATTACACAGATCCACGTAGAAATAAAACAATAACTCACATCAATTCCGGATGACGCAGCTACTATGTGACATGGATGGTGACAAACAACAATTGACTGGGCCACCCATTTCCGTTCCGAATATGTTGAATGCGGCAATAAATTTGCCAAAGAACACTCTGCCAAAATTCAAGGGAGACCATGTTACTTGAAATGGAGGCAACACATCGCTAACTGCCAAAAGTTGTTCTAATGGGTGAAGCGTTTGGTTTATATTTATCAAAAAAACACAAGAAAATTGCAAAAGTGTATACAATTTTTATTTGAGTTGCCATTCACTTACTAAAGATTATTTCATGTACTCGTAAATGTGTACTACGACTACGTTTCAAGTGCTCCATATTGCTCCATATGCATCCAATTTTTCGAGCATATTGACTGGTATCTCGCTAATAACACGCGTAAGTCTTTCATGGCTTCAATTGACGCTAGCTTGGGACTTGAAGATGCCGATGTGTTACTAGACTGTAGAATTCGCAAAATTTGTTTATACCATATGTATTGTATGTGTGTTTCAATTAAAGATATGTACGAAAAGAACTAGTTCACTGTACTTTCATCTTTGTGGAATAACTCGGTAATTGGTCGAAAGATGATTACGTAATAGCTTCATTTGAAGAGTACTAACAATATTAGGATATGCCATATGCCGGGCCATTCTCCTCACAACAAACCTGATAGTGATGGGGTCGCTAATGTAAGTGGAAAACGTACGAATTAAAAATGTAAAGCTGCGTTAAGACTCTGGTAAGCAGTCTTCAGGTTTTTTCTGGGAAGCGTCGAGAAGCATTCTGTAGGTCTGCTTATATTATAGAGTTTCATGGATGACTCTACAGTCCGGGGTGGACCTGGCTTTCAACAAATAGACCCCTCTAGCCAGCACAGTATTTGACCAACTACCTCGCGTTAGATAATCCAAGATTTCTTCGACATACCGCAGTTTTCACACGGTTCTGTGAGTGGCATCTTCACTAGAATTTCTTCATCGCTTTACTGAATTCGCCAGTGATTTTTATTCCGTTGAAATCCTTTACATAATCACAAGATACTTTCGCGATTTTTTGATCCCAAAGGATAAGCCTGCAAAGATAATAGCAGCAAGCCGGCCGATGTTTGGATGAGCTAAAGCTGTTTCCGATGCCATTTGCACCAGTTTAGGACCCCGTGGTATGGATACAACGATTCATTCTAAAGAAAATAAATGTCCTTCATCCAGCAGCTAAGATGTTGGTTGAATTTTCACGCGCTCAGGATATTGAAGCTGATGACGGAACTACTTCAGTAGTAGTAATTGCTGGAGCTTTGCATAAAGGATTACATCCAACTGCCTTTCTGATTCCTTCCAACGTCTACTTTCGCCCATTGCTGTGGAAGCTGTCATGAAGGTGACCGAACCGGGTACGGAAGGCGTTGACTTGAAGAACATCAAAGTTATCAGGAGTTTGAGTTTAACTACTAAAGAAACACACTTGGTTGATGTTTTGGTATACTATGCTCTTAGGTGGTACCAATGCACTAAAACACATCCAAAAAGCAAAGATTGATCACATCCAATGTTGCCATTCCCAACGCAAAACAAATATGGACCACAGTATCATCGTTTCAGATTATCACCACCTACATCTTGAAAATTGTCAAACAGATCAAGAAGGCTGGCTGTAATGTCTTCCTTGTTTAAAAGTCTATCTTAAGAGATGCTGTTTCTGATTTGGCACAGGGTTTCTTTGGCAAAATCAAGCGCCTAGTCATAAGGATGTCGAGAGTGAAGACATCGAATTCGTTTGTTAAACTTTGAACTGTCGTCCTATTACTTCACTTGATCACTTTGTCGTTGAGATTCTAGTAAACGCTGACTGTCCTGTGGTTTTTTGCGCCACATATACGGCTCGGCCCCCATACACATAGAAAGCGAAACATCAAAAGTGCCAATAAAGATAATACAAACAGACGGAGAATTTTTAAACATTTGTGTTTCTTGACAATTTATTATGGCCAGTCTTTCGCCGGAAGAACGCCTCCGTATCACTCAAACTTATTTTGAAAATTGACCTTCTGTGAAACCTATAGAAGATTACATGACTTGTTTGGTTCTCATAATCGACCTACTGAGCTCGTCGATTGATTCAGAAACAGCCGAACGTCGTATAAGTTGGATGGGGCCAGCAGCGCATAGTCGGTGTTTGTGTTTTTTGTGTTTGCTTATGTTTATGACTCGGGAATTCAGGACAGACGTAGCCGCGGGCTAACAAGTCCAACGGTGTATTGAAAGCTTTGCGCGGATAACAACTTGATCCTACTTGTAAATGAGCCCACACAAATACCAGACGCTGATAGTCATACCGCCAACACCCTGGACTTGTTTTGAATTTCTCACTCTGACAAATACAAGATCAATGTGCCATTCATCAATGACGAGTGATTTGACGTATCCTCTAAAAACTAGTGTAAAGGCGCCAAATCGCATGATATAGCTGGCCAATTCACCGGTCCAAAACGAGAGAAAAATTGCTCACCGAACTCGTTTCTCAATTGGTCCATCGCGTGCTGTGTGGCATGTATCGCCGTCTTGCTGGAACCGCATGTTGACCATGTTTAGCTCGTGCATTTTGCAAAAAAAAAGTTTGAAATCATTGAACGATAGCGTGTGCCATTGACGGTAACATTGTTTTCACGATCATCTTAAAAAAAATATGCTTTGGCAGCTCTTGTATTGCCTGATGTTGCTCATCGCACCATAAAGCTGCAGTTTTGTTTATAAACATACCCATTCAACCAGAAATGAGCTTCCTCGCTGGTGACAATTTTACGATAGAAAAACCGATCTTCCAAGGCCCACTTACCGAAAATTCGACACTGTGGTAGGTCGTTCGGCTTCAGTTCTTGCACGAACTGTATTTTGTAAGATTTTTGACCAAGATCCTTGGGTAAAATCTCCCACGTAGTCGAGAAACATAATCCCAATTGCTGCGAATGGCGACAAACCGCAGTCTTCATTAACACTGGCGATGATATACCAGCAATATTTTCCTCTGTACACACTCTACGCATACGGGTAGACGGCTTGATGTCCAATAGCGTGAAATTGTTGCGAAAATTGGCCACTTTGGCTTGAATTGCTTGCTCAGTAGGTCGATTATGACGACCCCAAAATGGTCTTAAGAAGTTAGTTAAACGCACACTAACCATTGGATGTATAATTCTAACCGACTTAAATAATTTCATTTTTGGGGACTAGGTTCCAATCATTGGAGGCACTGGGTACTAGGGTTCATAAAACCAATAGAGATGATACAAAACTATCAAAATGAGTATCCCTTATAGCTGCAAAAGAGCGTAATAAGTATGCTAATTACGAGTATGATCAACAAAGTCATCCCATCTTCAAATGGCCCAAGTTCGTGAGCTCTCCCCAAAAGAAAAGTTCAAAGAAATAACGACTCCCAGAATGTGCATCTATTGCTTACGATTTGGTCATCAGACCTCAAACTATGCTTTGGGACACTGCAAATTCACTACCATGGTCCACATGCAAGCACCAGAGATTCAACATTAAATTGCAGCTCAAGATCCACTAATTATGACAATTGAACCACATTTCCAGCAACTAATTTAGAAGCTACAGCATCAAAATATGTTTTCTTGGGGACAGCTGTGATTAATGTGCTCACTCGAAATAACAGTTCAATCAAAGCAAGATCCTTTCTGGATTCAGGATCTAAAATGAGTTTCATAGCAGAGGAATTAGCAAATGAGCTGCGACTGCACCTAAATTGAGGTTCAGTCTGGTGGACGCGTAATATGCTATGAAGACCTTTCCAAAGTAATGTTCTCTGCAAGATCAGTGTTTGCAATTCCGCTACATTGTTCGCTTCCAGCCTTAGGGGTAGTGCAACACGGTGGGGCTCTGAGAGTAGAATCCATTCCTTTATAAGATTGACTTTGTTCGTTATCAAGAATTTTACAAATCTGTTAGCGGGTCTTGAAGAGTCCATTTGAATCCGTTTCAAATTTGCAGCGTGACTTAGAATCTATCATGGATGTCACTGGAGATGATAAATCTGGCACTTGTCATTTCAAATTTGACACAACTTAAACCTAATCTGACAAAAGCCAATTTGTGTATCACTATCGATATTGACAGGGCCCAGAAATGTTCAAATTAAACAATAAAGGTGTCAACTTGACAAGTCAAACTGTCCATCAAAAATGACAAATGGTACCTCTGATGCATGACCTCTTTCTTTCCCTGAAAGGCCTGAGCTTCAACAAAGAAAACGTAACCATCACCCCTGAGTACGAAACGATCTTGAAATTCTACGGCTATGACTTAGGCATGGATATGATCTCATCTACTTCCGCACCAACAACAACTATCCCCGCTGATGAGACAACAACCACTTTAATTCCAACTACCCAACAACCATGACCACTTCTAAAGAGGAAGAAAAACTCAGCACACTTCCATAAGGATTAAGTACAACTCTTCAGCCACCTCCCTTAGAAGAAGAAATCACCACAATCCTGATTGAAACAATCGGGTTTCCTGAACTCTCTCAGTCCCAGCCGTCAATACTCGAACCGGAGAACGATGAAACTACCACCACTTCAATGCCGGAAGAGTCCGGTGAAGTAGTGACAGTACCCGATTCCGAAAACATTCCCGAAAAAGAACGAGCTAATTTCAGGAATTCCAAAGCCTGTGATAAACTTATTTCTCCCACGCTACCACGAAAATATCTTCCACCTAAATTCACTCAAATCCGAATGACCCGCCTGAGAGGATCCGTCGTCACCTTTTCGGCTACAAGGATGTGATTCTCACTTTTATTCAGAAGAAAGTACAGTTTCTACATGCAATACCACCACCATCTATTGCCCTTGAAGCAGCACCACCACGAATTCATGTTGCCAGGATTTCTCCAATTGAACCTCTAGGTCCAATTTCTCCCATTGACGACGCCATTTCTCTGCTACCAATCAAAAGCGCCTTCCCACTCGATGTGGAACAAGGCTTCTTACCCTCCTCCAAGCAAGGTCTAAACAGTGAAATAGTAGACCATATCTTCTCTCCCAACAACCAGGACGTCATCCATACCACTTTCAAAGTTTACAATTCAGTCTTGTACTACTGAAAGGTATTTCGAACACCTGAAAATGTCCATTCTCGAGCTGGAACTCGACTCCACCGATTACAACCTGATTATCGTTCTGCCACGATCTACGATCTAGATCTGTCAGCGGCAGCATCAGCACTTCGACTTGGGCCAACTTTGAGAGTTCTCCGGATGCAGCTGAAGCTACTCTCAACTTCAAACTCCACGGAACGATGTTTCTCACAAATGATCTTCAAAATATCACAAATCAAAGTAAATTTGAAGAAACTTTAGAATATAGTCGAAATGCAACTTGCGTCTAAAAACATATTGGGCAGTCCGGTCTCCATTATAATAACATATGCGCCATGAAGCGCAATCTTGAACTCTCAACAACTTTATCGAGCAACTAAGCCGTATATCAGCAATAACACGGCGAATGTTGACTTCCAAATCGTCCACCGTATGAGGTTTATCGGCATAGACTAGTGACTTCACATACCCCCAAAGAAGATAATCTAAATGTGTGAGATCACAGGATCGAGGAGGCCAGTTCACAGGTCCATTATACGAAATTATTATCTCAGCAAATATTTCCCGCAGTAAATTGATGGTGTCGCGCGCCGTGTACCATGTTGCGCCATCTTGTTGAAACCAAAGCTCTGTCACGTCAATGCCATTCAACTGAGGAACGAAGAAATCAGAAATCATGTTTCTATAGCGCTCTCCATTGACGGCAACGTTGTGGCCTGTATCATCCTTAAAGAAATATGGGCGATGATTCCACCAGCCCATAAAGCACACTAAACAGTGAGTTTTAATGGTTGTAAGGGGTCTCGACAAAGGCTTCTGGGTTATCTCCACTCCAAATTCGGCAATTTTGCTTGTTTACGTATCCATTCAACCAAAAATGGGCCTCATCGGAGAACAAAATTTCCTCAAAAACGAGGACCAAGCCGAATCATGTTTTCACGCGGTTTCAACTCTTGCACAGGCTGGATTCTGTAAGCTTTCCAATATCTTTCCCTAAAATTTTCACCAAGTGGATGGGCATAGCTCCAATTGCTGTGCACGATAGCGAATCGACTCATTCGGATTCTCCTCGACACTGCGCTCCACACCGGCAATAACTTCTTCTGTTCGCACTGTTTGTCGTCTTCGGGGTTGCGTATTATCCACTACAGTGTACGTGGTGCGAAAATGATTCATCGTGTTCCGAATAACTTGCTCAGATGGACGATTATGTCGACTGTAAAATGGACGTAGTGCACGATAAGTTTGGCGAACCGAACCATAGTTTTCAAAATAAATTTGCACGCGTTGTTCTAGCTTTAGGCCCCATTTACAATGCTCCGAGATCCGATACGAGGGTTGCATTCGGACAATGGACGTCTGTTTACAACGATACGTCAAAACACCACTCAAAAATAACAAGCTCAAAATGAAAACAACAAAAATTTAGCTGTCACGCATTGCTTGATGCGAGAGTTTTCCAGATTTTCGAAATTGATTGCGATGCTTGCTGCGAGACTCGCATCACCATATTGTAAAAGAACACGCGACATGTTACATGTTACGGAAATATTTTTGACAGTTCATGCGCTCTCTTTTTCGAACAACGTATCTGATCTCTGAACATTGTAAATGGGGCTTTAATCTATTCATCGTAAAATGGCAATGGCGTACTAACCACAAATCAACTTTCAACTATCAAATTGATAATCTGTAGAAACAGTGTTGCCAGTTTAAAAACCAAACCTTTAAAAAAACATTCGTCAGTTTGGGGTTGTAGACGGCAGTTCGAAGATACGTGTTGTTTGTAACCCCACTCTTGAGCGGCATACATCATTATAGATTTAGAGACCGCTTTAAACAGCTTGTATTTTTCTGCAAGACTAATAAGCCTGTTTGACATGTTCCATGATGTATAAGTCGCAGATTTGGCTTCAGAGAGCTTGGACTTGGGATGAAGTGTCGCAATATCTCTCCAACTTGTCAATCATTTCCGGTAGCTGTTTAGGGGAGTCTGCCAGAAGAACTATGTCATCAATGTATAATAACACCTGCAACATTTATTCCTCCTCCAGTGAAGATGGAGATGAGAAGCGTGCTACGCATCCTTGTTTAAGACCCATCGACGAACTAAATTGGTCGGAAAGCGATTCACCATCCCATACAGATATATTGTTAGTCACATTTAAAGCTCTAAGTGTTCCATGACTTCGGAAGACACACCTAAGTTCGAGAGTTTGTAATAGAAACTTTCTCGATCTATTGAGTCGAACCCTGCTTTGAAATTAACAAAGAAAGCAAATAACTTTGCCTTGGGCTGCAGGTAAGTCTGAGGAAGATTCGAGAGTAAGAACACTTGATCTGTTGTGGCGAATTTAGCTCGGATTTAGCCTATCCGTTAATCCAGGTAATTAATCTACGAAATAACATTCCTCCATAAAGCTGAATTTAAGTATTTAAGAAGGATATACCCCCGTAGTTTTCAGGAAGGTTAATGTACCCCTTTTTCAAAACTGGAAAGATAATTGAAGTCCGGAAGCCCGATGGAATCTCCCAATTTTGGAAGATCTTGTTGTAGCGGGAAGTAGCTTCGAGATAAACTCTGGTGTGGCAATTTTTAAAGAACTCGTATGGGATTCTGTCCATACCCATTGCCTTCTTTAACTTTGTTGTACTTAGTGTAGCAAGCAACTGCATCGAGAAATTGGTCTACTATCAACGGTTCGGCGTAAGGAAAGCGGATGGCTTTGCACTCAATGTTGAGCGGAGAAGCAAAATATGCTTTTAGCTCACTTGCTTTGAGTAAGCGACTTATTGGGTACTTTGATCCGTTTACCGCTTTCAAGACTTTCCAAAAATCACCGGCCGAACTTGCACTTGATAACGATGCGATAATACTCATGCAGTGTGTTTTGTTTTTTCCCGAGCACAGCTTCCTGTAAGGCTAAACTAAGAGTTGTTATAAATACGGTACAGAGATAAGAGAGCAAATTTTTCCTAAGTTTTGCGCATTTGGCTACCTAGGAGTTGATGATATTATATCCTCTAACCGCGAAGAATTATTCAATACGATCAGATGGTTGTTTAAGTTTCGATGGTATTCATTATGGAAGCTCTTATTCCATTTTAGTTTTGGCAGAAGTCATGAAGGGCAAGCACAACGTATAGATGAAATTAATGGTTTGTAATCCGAAAACGTTTCTGTGCCAACTTTGAAGTCAGATATAATATTCAACCAGTTTCCAGCTGCTAAACAGTAGTCTAAGACTGAACGAGCAGAAGAGCGCACAAAAGTAAATTCCCCGGCAGGATCACTTAAACTTCTTCCATTCAAGACATATGGGTTGTAAGAATCTCTCAAATCTACGTAGCAGGGCAACACTGTTCCGCTAGGATTCTGACGTTGAAATATCCCACTAGGAAGATACTATTGTTTTCATCGAGATCTTTCAGATGACAAAAATCTTCATTCCAGTGATTGCAATTCAAGAAGATCAGAACAATTAACCGCTTTATGTTCTCCATCTTACACACTTGCCTTTCAAATTTTTGTTTTGAGGATGCTTCTAGGTCCAATTAACAACCCTCCACTTGCTCTGCCAAAGTTAGAAGTTCTGGTGGCTGCTTCCAAACAAGTTCATAACCTTTGAAAAGATGGTTGTACCTTTCGTAATGGTTTTCGGTTAAAAATATTTTGAAAGAGCACAAAATCATCAAATTCTCTTATATATAGGGTTTTCCACTAAGGACTTGACAAATGTTTTTTTTTTAAATAAAACGCAAACCATTTGAGATATTTCAAAAACTTTATTATCGGCTTGAAGTACAATCAAAACATTTATGAATGGAACTCGACTTCGTTCATAATGTGGTCTGAGCGATGCCCAATTCTTGAGAACGCCGTGGTGGAATTGACTGATTTGGATCGTTTGCTACAGACGCCTCAACGGCAGCGATATTTTCGACACTTCGACCAACCCGTTGTCTCACTGACACGGTAACATCACACAACGAATATGTAGACTCAAATTTTTGCACTAAACTTCTTATTGCCTGTCTACTAGAGCGGGAATTACGACCGAAAATTTGAGTTAACGCTCTTAAAGTTGCAGTCACCGTCAATTTTTATAATTTGCAGACGTTGCTCGTTCGTGTACTTTACCACGATGAAAATGTTGAGTTTACTGAATAAATTGGTAGTGACAGTTTGATGATTAGTGAAAGAGTGCGTTCACAAATTAAATTCAAAGTTGTCAAGTCCCTATTGGAAAACCCTTTCATTGAAAAAGTATTTTCCTGGTGTTGCTCAAAAGATGCCGCCTGAGACGATATGTGGGAAATTTTGACAGAATTCAACATTTTGATATTTGGTGTTTTTGTTTGCCCTGACTCAATTTGTTTTATTTGGGACTCAATTTGAAGACGTAAGTTACGTAAAACTGGACATTGATCACAGCGTAGGTAACTTGATTCCATCGAAATTTCCACTGCGCCAGGGTTGGCATCTCAGGTAAAAATCGCTCCATTCACAATCAGTTTGTCATCCCATAGAGATGTCTCGAATTGCATTTTATTTTTTCGTAACGCTGATTGAAACTCCACCAATTTTTTTCCCTTGGGGTTTTCGTCCGCCAGGAGGTCTTTTAGCCCCCACTAAATTAGCTTTCTTGAAGATCTCCACTGACAATGACAGCGCGAATTTACAAGTTTATGTCTTGAAAACTATAATTTCCCGGCAACAGTAGCCCAATGTTGTTACCACAGAATATCAAATTGGCGGACCATAAGCGTTTTTAGGATATCTTTCTTAACCTATTAACGCCTTGGAATGTGTGTTGCTCCTATTCAAGGCCTACACGAGAAGTAGTCTCACTCCATTTCAGTGGATTCAAGCGGTCTAATTCCGTTTGAATAAAGGACTCTTTAGGGGCAACTGAATTCATTTGTATCGAAACATCTTAGAGGCAGACCAACGAGTTCTTATTTATTCAAAACCAAAACGAAAATTGCACTACTCACCTGAGGCATTGTCACTTTTCTCTGCACTTGTATCATCGCTCTCCTCCACCTCCTGATTGAAGAATATATTTGCAATCTCAATGTGCATTGTCCTGGTGCTCTTCACGTCCATATAACGAGTCTTAGCCACTTCCGCACAAAATCGATGTCGCCATTGAATCAAGACCTTTCCGGACATGATTTTCTCTCGAACCAGAAACTCTGCAACAAAAAACAAAAGGAAAAAGAATAAAAATGGCGCGCAACGTAAAAGTGCGCCAGAGGAAATTGAACATCAGCATCCCGTTCAATTTAAAAGCAAAAAAAAAATGGACAAAGGCTTGTGTCTGTGTTGTGAAGAGAAAATCTACAGAGTGTGAAGCCGCAAATTGAAGCGGAAGTGATACAGATTCGATAGTGCTACCAAGCTCCATCAAAACAGACACAGCCTCAGCTACAGCTACGAGTACGAGTATAGAACTACAGATGTATACATAGATACTCACTCATTTCGTTGCGGATTTTCTTGAGTGAGGAGAAATTAAAATTTCCCCTTTCCGTTTCGATGAACATCTCTGGATTGTCGGTGGGCATAAGTAGTTCAAGCAGTTCCGTTTCCGACAACCCATATTCGGAGCACGTCAGATATGCCGCCAGTCGACCGAAACCTTTCTTCCCATAGCGAGCTTCAAAGTAATCAAATTGCTGCATGACTTTGTCCTCGAATGGAATTTCATCGATGGTCCGCACTTGTGTAAGGTTTGCTTCCAGGGACAAATCAAATAGATACTCTGTCGATTTGAAGCGGTCCTTTTGGATGGGTGTGAACTTCAACTGGTCTACAGGGGTTGTGGTGCTACAAATTATGTGCACATTCCATGGGAGGCTAATAGGTAACCAGGATAATGCTGCCACTATATCACAATCCAATGGATTGAGCTTATGCAAGTCATCGATAAACAGGAAGAGGATGTCGTTGTTCATGTCCTCGCATCTTCGTAGCAGATTCTGGAACCAATTATTTATGTAGAGCGGGTCAAAGGATGCATCCTTGGGCAAATAGCCTTCGGGGATATTAAAAATTATCGATATTTGCTGGCAGATGACACGAAGCAACTCCAAGCTATAGGCAGACCGGGGTGTGGCCGATGCAAAACGTATGACTCGATGTGCTCGGGTGGGTAGGTCCGCAAACCATTTGATGACCTGACTATATAGATCCGACATGACGGTGCTTTTACCGCTTCCATGTTTCCCGTAAATAAAATATGGTGCATGACGACTTCCGTTGCGGAAATTCAACATGACGCTAGCTCGTACGTGTTCCGGTACTACCGATGTGACTAGGTTCTTCGAATCGAGATGATCCTTGAGAAATCTCAAGTGGGTGGAGTGTTCGTGGAAAATTTCCTACAAAAGAGAAAAGTGGAAAAATGAAAAATTTTGAAGAAAACAGGTAAAAATAAATCAGTTTTGAGTTAACGCCATTAACGAGGTACATACTTTGAAGCGTAACGACTGGGAATCCCCCATTGGGATTGCTTAGGTTGAAGACTTTTTGAGAAGTGACGCTTTATTGGTTTTTGAGATAAGGAATATGGAAACAGGTTAAGCACTTCCGAGTGATGGGCTACACAATGTCGGGTAGATTCTCGTTGAATGTTAAATAATGTTGACATTTTGACATTTGATGACTTTAGGTTGACCTGGGGACTTAAGGTGGCATTTTGGAAGTTGTAAGCACTTTTAATGAGATGTAAGCGAAGTCTACTGTATTAGACAGTAAACGATTTGGTACTCAATGAGAAGAAAGGTGTATAGAGTTACACAATGAAGAACCCCTTGTTCTTCTAAAAGATATGGGAGGAAGTGTTGAATGTGGGCTTCCTAACAACAGCTCTAACAACAGCTCTGTAAGTGCTACTAGGGAGAATCGTACCGATTGACGAACTGAAAAACTTGTCAAAAGAAGATTGCAGTCAGAGAGAAAGTCGCTTATTTCTATTCACTCCTGGTGAAGTACCTGGATTCTTCTCAATCATACCCCAACAATTATATAAGTGCGAGTGTTGAGTGGAAAATAGCTACACTGACTAAACCTTAGAAAGAAGACGTACGGTGCTAAAAGTGAGCAAGGAAGATTCCTTATATGAACTACTTCAACGTGTTTGAAGCTGTGGTCAATATGGTGCCATAATAGAAATGCTGGTGGGAAAACCCTTAATAGTCAATTGTAGTTCTCATATTCCTTCCTTTTTTAGTTGTCTTGTCGTGGCAGGAAAGCTCAAGGGTCAAAGGTTCCGAAGAGAACCCAGGCGAGACGTCTAACTAAGTTCCAAAGACGTCCAAACTAGAAGTTAAACTGTTAAAAGTATTGAGCTGATCCCAAGGATTTATACCTCAGGTGGTACTCGCAGTAGCGACAAACACCAGTGGTCTTTTCGACTGCGACCGGGGTACAGATTCTGGAGTCCCCAAGCAACATGGTATAAAAACCTGACCCCTGAAGCTGACCCCGAGATGCTGGATCATTGAATTTCGATGACTCCTGCCGCTCTTTCTACGACACATTCGGTAGATTGGGCGATGGAGAGAGCATCGGGAGGTCCTGCCAGTTATGGTTACACTCCATCAGAGTATTTGTCAGAGTGCTGTCGGCGAAAGTGATACCCACTACAACCGACCAGCCTCTCAGAACTTAAACTGCGCCCTCTTCTTCTGTCATGAATAGGGCCAAGAGGAAGAAAATCTCTGGCACTCCTCCTGCCGGTGGATCTTTCCACGCACGGTGCCCAGATGAAATCGGTGCTGCAAATAACAAAGGCAGCAGTTCCAGTGGACAGAAATCGCATGAAGCTGTTAAGCCCATTAACGAAAGCAAAACCAGGGTTGGCTTAACTCCCACGCGATGTCCGGATAAGGTCCGTGCTACAACGAGCAAAGGTTATAGTTCTGGTCGACGGAAACGCCAAAGGGGACGAGACCGCCGCATCAATAAGCATGCCACTTTCTCCTCTCTGCGCTTGGAATTGCGAAGGCTGGTAATGACAACAGTCTGAACGACGCTGAGTACAAACATTGTGTCGATCAACTGTGGGAGCCAGCCGAATAAGAGAATATTTGCATTCAAGCAGAGGGCTACGATGTGGAAAACGGAACTCTTAGAGTGAAGTGCTTCACGCAGCAAACTGTTCAATGTTGCTCAAGTCTGTGCTAAAATCTACTCTCACAAAGAGAGAACCAATCGGAAAAACAAGAACGGCTCTACTCTCGTTGTGGGATTAGAAAAAGCTTCTGTCGAACAGAGAATAGCACAGCTTCGACATTGTGCCTGCTTATTTTCCTATGATTCGTTATTATTCCCGAAGGCGGTAGCGGAACTCATGGAACACTGTGATTCTAAGGAAGTGGGATTCATCACATGCTGCTCAGAATACATTTTGGGGCAGTAGCAAGTGCAACGTGAGAGGCAATCATCTCCAGGATTTCATATTATCACTTATCTGGTTGTCAACAACAACAACGCAAGAGCATATGCGGATGATGTAGCTGGGCCCTCGTCAAATTGTCAAGGCTACCCCCATCAATGACGTAATCTAATAATACACAGGGTAGAGCAATCCTGGTCTAATCGTAAAGATTTTCAGATTGACGCCACCGAAGGTTGCTACGATTTGATCAGTTACAAGCGCCCGATCATAGGTTCTGTTGGGAGGAAAGGCCACAGGTGTTCCCCATCAGGACTGAAAACTCGATACCATGGCAGTCAGGGCCTCGCAGACTTCGGTCAGGATCTGAATTGAAAAAGCGTCATGTTGGCTGTGGTTTAAAACTAAAGTCGTAGGGAGGAGCTTCCATTATTTGGTTGAGTGTAGAATGTAGGGTTGCAATAAGCACTGGGTGTCGTGACCCTAAGATCGGCAGGAGTTTTTAGGCTAAGTGTGGAATTTTTCGCCCCTAACACGGGTTCCGATTGGTATCAAGGGAATAACGGAGAGCGATGGCAAGGCGTATCTTTGCCCCGATGAACGTATGGGCATCCCGTGCACTTACATAAGCCTATACGACAGGCGTTCACTTAAAAAAACTAGAGATATTTGTCTGTTGGATCGTGTCTAGCAATTGTCTGCTCTAAGGCATAGGTAGCCCTAGACGTGATCTAGGATTGGTGTACAAGAAATGGGCTTAAGGATATCATCACCCGAATCTCCAAAGAAACCAAGTGTTTAAGTGTCGTCCTGGATAACAAATTTCTTTGGACTAAACATCTTACGCCGAAAGCCTCTTAGGCGCTATAGGCCTTCTGGCTGTGCAAAGGAACTTTCCGCCAGACATGGGGCCTGCAACGAGAATGATTTTTTTGGATCTACACGGCTATGTAAGATCAATTATACCCTATGAGTCGGTTATCTGGTGGAACAAGCTCTCACGAAAATATATCACTGTTGCTTCTACCGGACTCCAAAGAATGGTCTATCTCGGCAGCATGGGGGATTTCACTGGCGCTTTGATATTTTGATTTTAGTCTTAACGACATGCCGTCTGATGCAATGAGACCAAAACTCCTGCTGCGTAAAAAATGCGAAATTACCTTGCCCAAAGCTGAGTCAGGAATGGAATATAGTCAGATCTTCAAAACCGATATAGGAGGACGGCAGCGTTAGACATCACCTCGTCAGGAAAACTTGCATCTGTCTTCTTTATTGTGAAAAACCGGTGGAGGAGACGAAGCATTTATATCTACAGCTACAGCTTGCTGAACCCTCTTACGACTGCCAAGCTAAGTTTACTGAGTCTTGTCTGGGTCCCAGGTCACAATGGGATCATTTGTGACATTTGTGATGTACACAGATACAAAATACACGTCATCAAGACATAAATCGCTATACTCCTGAAGAATGCGGAACGTCGGTATTGTTGGCGCAGCGTGAATTTCGGAGCGGATTTCCCATTCGTCCGACACCAATTAGGAAAACATTACGACGTTCAGCCACGCGCCTAGAAGAGTATGGGACAACATGAAATGCTGCCAAGTTTATCCGGCACCGAGGCAGCCGTTCTGCTGGGAATATCGCAGCTGTGCTTGAAGACGTCGCAGAAGACCGCGGAGTATCGACCAGATGACGTTCCACGCAATTGGACGTCTTTATAGAGAATTTTGGCGAACGACTGTAAGATGTTTCCCTACAAAGTGCAGACAGTGCATCAGCTGTTAGCTGTTGACCGCCAAGCGTGTGTTACCTACGCTACGACGTGCCACGCAATTGGGCATCAATCGGCTGTCTTTACGCAGAATTTTGGTGAAAGATTGTACGATGTTCCCTTACAAAGTGCAAATAGTTCATCAGCTGTTAGCTGTTGACCGCCAAGAGCGTTTAACCTACGCTCAAGCCATCCTGAATCTCGACCATGTGGGAGTCAACTTTTCATTTCAAATTCGTCATGAGCGACGAGGCCCATTTTGCCTCTGGGGCACCGAAAATCCGCGTATAATATACGAAGAGCCATTACAACCGCTCAAAGTTACTGCATGGTGTGCTGTTTACGCTAGAGGCATCAGCGGCTCAAACGACTTTCTTCTTCCTCAATTTGATGAATTTGGACTGGAGAACATGTGGTTCCAACAGGATGGAGTAACGGCGAAAACTGCACGAAGAACAACCGAAATTCTGAGGCCTGCATTTCCGGTTCGCCTAGTCGTTTTGGCGATTTGCACTGGCCGACAAGTTCGCCTGATTTAAATGTTCCAGACTTCTTTTTATGGGGTTTTGAAAGTCACGGGTCTATGTCAACAAGTCTCAGACTCACTCTTGAAGCCCTCAAAGAGAATATCTGTCAGGGATGTGTGGACTTATCGCCGGAAGTTTTCGCAAGAGTGATGGAGAATGCCACAAATCGGGCCCGAATGGTCATCAATTCTGACGGCGGGTACTTAGCCGATATCATTTTCCCAACTTCATGACATTCAGTAAGGTTTTCTTGGAGATAATGATGGAGAAACATCGCTACGATTCGACGTTTTATTTGGACGGCGCTGAGAACTTAAAATGTAGCCGAGTGGTGTATAAGAGTGATACGCTTTTGTGGCGACCATGATCATTCGCTCCGCTTGTCACTCTTTTCAACGTTGCTATAATTTACACGAACATTTTAAACGTCCTCCTGAACTTGACGCAGCTTCTTTAGGAGCTCCTAAAGCTCACTTGGCTACTGGGCTTTCTGCTAAATGACGGTTCCTTCAACATTTCTGTTCACCTCCACAATTGGAGCCTGGTTCCTGAGGCAACCATTTCCCTATCAACATCACCTCTAGGGAGAGATGTGTTCATAAAACCTTTACCTTATGATTATAAAGCAAACCTCGTTTCCTACATCAACACAGTAGTTCCTCTGTATTATGTTGCTCAAAGTGACTTAGCAGCACATTATTGCTCTTCGAGTTTCTGAACGTCATTGTCAACGAAAAGGACATCAGTTGCCCTGTCAAATGAAAGTAACAACTTCTCCCCACAAAAAGACAAGAAAAAAAAAAATACGAACGCATACCTACAGCAAAACTTTGGCTAACGCCTATTTCCGCGAAAATGAGTAAATCGCTTCGAAATTGCATTTATCCTTGATTCCGTGGTTTAAGCCCTGCCGCAGGTGCAGAAAGTTTTCAAACGCATTACGCTCCTTTCGGAAGCGAAACTTAACAGCCTCACCTGAGAAGGATGTTTAAAATGCGTGACGTCAAAACAATCTCGTAAACTTTCTCCCTCCGATATACGAGTACAAGTGCTCTCATAAACTCGGAAGTAAAAGTGGTTCCACATGACGCTGTGAGGGAGATGTATCTAGAAAGGAGTACCTGCACATACGACATACGAGTACCTATGTTTGTACGTATATAGCTTCTCTTGTTCAAATAAGGACATTTTGAGTGCACACTTTCGTTGTGAGTATAAAACAATCACCCGACAATCATGACATTCATGACAATCACGAGAGTCAACAAGGAATAATCCAAATATTGTATTTGCGATGTTTATTGTAGGGTAGTTGACATAAGGATTGTGTATTCTGTGTATACTGACTGGTTTGCAATTGACAGGACCAGTCAGAGGATTCTATCGGGTTAAGAGGCTTCCTCTTGTGTATATGGGCAATGACCCACATGTTTTTATGAATTCCATGCATGCACACAATTTATAGTACTCCCCCTGCCCAATCCATAGAAACAGGCTAAACTTCATAAGGTCAAGTGAAAACCGAATTAGCCGAGGTAAATATTTGTAAGTGCTGAAGTCATGGCTTTCAAACGGCACTAAGTGTCTTGTTGAGTTAATGCTCTTACGTATCCATTAGAGGCTTGAGGAAGCAACATTTTAAAGACGCTTGGGAGGGGATAATTGCGTTGTAAAGTTTCACAACAAAATATCCTCCTTGAGTATGTGAAGTGATAAATTGCACTAGGGATGGGTAATGAAATTGGGGACATCAATTTCGAGATAAATTGAAGACGTCTCTGAGTGATGTCTAGGAAATAACGTCAAAGTCCGTTCCGTTGATGGAGAAAAGATTAAATGAAAAAGTCAAAAAACCAAAAAGTCGAGGTAGACAATCGATATGCTTACTGGGCCATATGACAAGTGAAGGACCTGGGGTATTACAACACCCCAGTGCTGTCGAAGTATTAGGACATAGAAAAATGACTGGACTGTATGAAATCCAAAGGTATCGGAGCAGCTATTAAATGGATGGCCTGTCATATGAGCATCAAGTTTTTCTGAATTACTCTTACCTGGTGTAAGGTTCTGGTGATCCGTTCTGTGAAGTAAAGTAGGCGTGTCATACCATTGCCCTTTGGAACAAAGTAGCTACCGTCATTCTTGTGAGCAATCACCAGTAAAAGTGGGGAGGAGAATGATTTTCGCGTAGAGGCCTTTAGGGTGATTGACCACTTTCGTCCGAAGAATGCAAAGCGACGAAGACCTGTTTTTGTATTTTTCAATCCGGAAAAGGACAGACGGGCAATAAAAACTGCATAAATCACAAAGGTGCAAGTATCTGCAGATGGTTTGCTTAAACATTATTCAAACGGAATGCATTCGTATAAATATTGAAGATCCTGATCTGCCCTGAAAAGATACAATGATTGGTAAAGGTCCGGCAGGGTGTCGTATTATTAAGATGGGCACTAAGCGCTTGCAAACTGACAAGGCGCTGCTTTCGTCCAAGCAGGCGTGTTTTTTTCCAAACTAATAAGCCGCACTCTCAAGTTGGGGACAGTGCGTTGTGCGAACTACGTGATTGTGTAAAAGCCACATCAATAGCCTCGGAAAAGGACTGATTCACGATTGAAGGTACTGCAAAACCAGGTTCGAATCTGTGCAAGGAATGCGTGAACCTTAAATAGGCCAGGTATAGCCGAACGAATAGCGGAGGCCCTAGATTGTTTCAAAAGCAGATATCACTGCCAATCAGCAAGTGCGGTGAGATAAGTCAGATAAAAGGTCGGTGAGAAGCTATGACATGTACTACTGCGACTGCTACAAAGAACAGAAGAAGTGTCTAATGGGTACGGATTTATTTATATATATTATATTTTTATAATTTATATATCACACGACACCATGTCTGGAAATGGATAAGTTATAGGCAAATTAACCTAATTAGTAGACACCAGTACTAGCAACTCAACCAGTACTAGCAATGCCCAAAGAGCGCCAATGTAGACTCAGACCACAATCTAGTTGGACCCAAGCTATGTATCTGGGTATTTCAGGTAAGCCGACAGAATGTTTTGCCGATCGTAACCTTCATTTAGAGCAGCAGATGAGCTGGATTTTATCCAGCCGCTACTTCGGAATCCTTGGTTTGATAAACAATGCAGACAAGCATATGTAGCAAACTAGCTCGTGTATGAAGCAGCAATGTATAAAAGAACTGGAGCTGCTGCGGTCTACTAATAAAGTGAAGAAAAGTTTATCGGAAAGTTCCAGGAAATCGATCTCTGGTCCTCTAGGAACAAAGTTTTACTAAAGACAAATAGAATATATCTAATCATTCGAGATGTATAAAAGCTCATCATCATTTGTCTAATACACACGAAAGGAGACCCTTTAAGTCACATTAACTCGAAAAATAGAGAAACTGTAAAGGAGTCTTGCTCTTCAGATCCGCAACCACGTGAAATAATTTGATCGAATTGGTCTACAACGGCATAGGCCAGATGGTAAAACAGGGATCGGTCTAAGGTCAGGGAGTCAAGTCTGATATATCAGATGATGTCCCACACCTAGATAGATAAAGAATAAACCAACTTCAATTCCCAACTGGAGGCTGTAAACTACGGGGTTTACTTCAGCGTCATAGTACGTAAGTAAGAGTCATCTTCCAGCTTTAAGAATTGTAAGGAGTTTAGCATGCCACGGAGGCATCCACGGTGCAGGAATAGGCAGCAATGGATTATGGTCGGCATCGGGGGATGACCCTCGATATTTCCGCCGATCTGCAGGTTCCCCTGATACTTAGTGCAGTGCAAATTAATGTTCTCTTACCCACAACTGAAGCAAGTCCGCGTATGGAATCCGGAAGGACAGGCGTGTGGACACCTCAAATTTATCCTCGTCGGCTCCGTTTTGTAAACATTCGTCTGTTCTGTCTTAGTTTGACGGTCAGGCTTTGTGTAGTTGTTAGGTCTACTTGTTCTTGGGTTTTGAAGAGCCGCAACATCAAAATCGTCATTGTCAGAGTAGTCCAGCTGGTGTTCATGTACAGTTCCACTTCTATGTAAAGGGTGTTCGTTGATTTCCGTCACGAGGTATTTGTATCGTTGGTCTCTGGTGGACAAATACTTTTCCGATCTTCTATACTCATGGCGGAGGTCTTGGATACTTCGTATGGAGCAACCAAAAATAACTGTGGCAACTCGGTCTTTAATATTCGGTTCAATTCGCGCGGGGTTATGCATTGCCATCGACAGTTTGTCGGCATAAAATTAGTCGAATGCCTCATGGGGCAACTGTTTCCAGTCCATTATGAACCTAGGTACCTTCGTCCGTCTCTAAATTGTTTCACCAGCACAGCTGTACGGTCATGGTAGCTGAGTTGTTCATCCCCCCTGATTTCTTCTAGAAATTCCCAGTACCATGTTTCACCAGGGCATGAAATTAGGTGATGGCACTGGGTTAGCAGCTGGTCAGCGGTTACGCCATTTTTCTTAAGAGTTTCAGTACGAAAGACGAAACTCCCTACTAGCATTGTTTTGGACGTGCTGTCGAATTTTATCCCACACTTGTAGATCGTTGTATCTACCCTCCATGCATTATCGCAGTGATAGTATATTGGTGTGGTACCTGTCTCCGTCGAGTGAGTATTTCATCGTTGTCTATTGGAGTATGGAGGCAATTTAGGTTTGTCTTTCGTTTAACCGTCTGTTGGACGTCGTCATGTTACCCTTCGAAAATGAGGCCACTGAAAGTTCGAGGTAGGTTATCTTTTCGCTTATGATGGCAATGCTCTTCTCGAATGTGGCCATCATTGTGTTCATTCTGTCATTGAGCTTCGACATTAATTTGTCCTCGCCTCCCCATGTCTTCCTTAGATATTCGTCTTGTCCTTTGTATGTTCTTTGGCTGTATTCTGTTTTTTTCTCTCGCAACGGCGAGCGTGCCACTGCCACCTACTCCTACATCATGGATGCCTCCGTGGCGTAGTACACTCCTTACGGAATCTTCACTAAAATCCCCGAAACTTTCTGCAAAATTAAGGTGATTTAGGATGTGATGCCTCGCAGTCGGATTTAAGTTGCAGTGATTTGCTCACTCTATCCTAAAAATACAGGACGTGCATTTATTGCTACATTCGTGGTTAAAATCCACAGTTAGACTGTGACGTAGTGATTACGAGTATGTGGCACTATACAGTATCAGTTCTAATGCACTTCCAATGCCTAGCTCAATCTGGTGTGCCTCTTATTCGATTGATTTTCCGACTATTTACCACTGAACTGAATCCATTTCACTTATTGATGTTACCGACCCAATTAATCAGCAATTCCTTGCGAATCACTATTAATTGAAATTGATTTCCCAGGTTTCAGGTTATTTTCCTGTGTATGAGCTCTAATAGGATTCCATTCGCATCAGGAGCTGCCTTTTGTGGTGTAATTTTCGGTTAAATTATTCAATCTCCACCGTCACTGTCGTACAGCAGAATCATCTCCAGAATACACAAATTCCATTTCCCCATGACTGTACTCGCATCTACGTCTGGAAGATGCAATTGAAATCCTCTTACTAGTAAACTTACCACGTGAAGGCAATGAAGTGAATAACTCTGAGTCATGCAATACATAAGTTGCAGCACGACTCGATGAGCTTCAAAGTTTAACCAGCTGATGCATTCCACCAAAGTGCTTCATTCAACCGAAGGAATTCCTTTCAGTTGAATGAATTCTCCAAGGAAATATTGTACCGTAACATGGAGCACTTGATAGTATGATTGGATGATTATAATAAAAAACCGACGGGGTACAATGAAAAGGGCACCACTCCACAAATACACAAGTTATTGACCTCAGTAGCAACAAATTGGATTCAAGATCCGGAAGCCAATTAAATCCACGAACGAGAGAATGCTCTTTACCATTACATATATTTATTGTGCCTCATCGACGAAATGAAAGAAGGGAAAAGAACCCTTGAATCGCTGGCCAGATACTCCTACACACTCGTAGCTAGTTTCAGATGTATAAATTATCTATCATCCAATGTTCTGATGGGAACCGCAAAAATTCCATTAATCGATTTGAATTGCTCTCCAGTAATTCATTGAAGGGGAAGTCCTACTAGTATATCGAAATGGCACGAGGACAGATCATCGTCCCACTGCTCATTTAGCTGAAACCCTACTCTTGTATTGAGAGGGCACTCCTTCTGCTAAATGAAAGAAAAAGTAGAAAAAAAACATCAAAGCTGTCAATATCGAGTGAATAATTTATTTCCACGTCGTCATTGCCCTGCCGCGAATACCACGAGTTGGGCTTCTCCGATTCCCATCATGACCTCGTATTGGTTACATACGAGTACACCTCTCCCTGACCAAATTTGATGGTTTTTACTTGGAACATGATACAAGCAAGGACCATGGAGGGCAGGTTTTTTTCCCCCAAATTTCTCTGGAATAAACTTTTTAGGAAATTGCAACTATTACGAGGTCTCTGTGAGCACTCGCATGAGTGCATCAGGGAGGTCAGTGCTCAGCAAACATGAAACCGAACCATGTCATGATGATAGCTAACGGGAATTCAAAAACGCTCACTTGGCATGGATATGAAGGACATGTGAGATAACAGCGTGTTTTTTTTTCACCATGATAGGATGCATCGGCAATGCAATTAGATAAATTAATTTGAGAAGGAATTTTGGCTCATCTCGGATGATGAGATCTGTGTGTTGGAGTTTTGGGATTTTCTACCGGGAGGGGGTAATCATTTTTAAAGCTATTAACGTTGGTTCGGGATGTTCATTCAGTTCCTCTGAGTGTGTTTAAGATGTAGGTCAACACGTTAATTTTAAGTGACAGTTGGGCTGCGATATTACCGCGTGATGTGTTTGTAACCTATTTGTGTTGCGCTACACTTCGTGTCTATTGCAGATGAGGTTGGGGATTAAGGGACGACTTTTTGCATGGAATTGACAAAAGTGAAATTGAAAGCTTTAGAAGGCGATGACAGTGGAAAGATACATTTCGGGGTCATTAGGAGTAATATTTAGTGATGAAGTGCATGCCAAATTTATGCTTCTGTAACACATACAAGCATCGTGATTATGAGCTACATCGTTAGAGCGACGTTGGACTAAATATACCGATGAAAACATATCCCTCGTCTCAAATTTGTATGCAATTGTAGAAGTTTCTGGGCCCCCGCCCAATCATCTTCGCCCATCAATGACGTTGTTTAATAGTAAACAGGGGCAGAGCAAAGTACTGGTCTTATCGTAAACATCTTCAGATCACGATACCGAAGGTTGCTACGATTTGGTCAGTCACAAGTTGCCGGTCATAGATCTTGTTGGCGACTGGACCACCGGTAGTCCCTACCAAGACTTAAATCACGGTACCATGGAAGTCAGGAGCCCACCGGATCGGCCCCTTTGTGGGAGCGTCATGGTGGCTGTGGTTTAAACCCAAAGTCGCGGGAAGGGTCTTTCTTTGGTTGAACCAATGTAGAATTGCAATAAGTACTGGGTGCTGCAACCCTAAGAGTAGTAAAAGTTTTTAGGTCGGCCTCGACCAAAGGGTCCACCAAGGGTGGAGCTTGTGCCGGCAACACAGTTCCGAATTGGTATCAATGGAATGACGGAGAGCGATGGCAAGGCGTATCCTTGCCCCAATGGATGTACGGGCATTCCATAAACATAAAACTACACACGAGGTGGTTTACGTTAAAAATCAGACACTGACACTATGTACAAGTTCCTTCTTCCCTCCTATTAAATATTACTCATGCGCTCATTACATCGAATTTCTTATAATGTCCTCGATAACGATGCTACACAAAGCAGTGATGGAGTAAGTGGTGTTCCTTCAGACTGAAAAGGGATGATTTTGGCAGAGATACCAAAGGTGGATATGGCTTTGAGGAGCTCTTCTCTAAAGATTCTTCCGACGATTTTTAAACCGATTAATAGATGTTGAGGTGCTATTGAGATCTCTTCAAGATAAAGACCAATTATGTTGAATTACACTAGGTAATAGGCTGATCCGTCTGCAGGTAGTGTAAGTCAGGACATCTCACCGTTGTGTATGTAGATATTCTCTGCCCTCTTTTCTTTTAACCGATGACATATGCGTGGCTTGCTAAGTCGGAGCTCTATGTTCTATGAGCTTTTTGATATTCTTGCATTTGAGTAATTTTTCTGTCGGCTCCTTTTCGAACTTAAGCTGAAACGTTAGCCTTTATTGCATTTTGGACCGAATTTTTACGTGCTCTTTGTTGAACAAGGCAAAATTAACTGGTTTGATGAGCCTAAGCTTGTCTTATCCCCGGACACTCGTAATATTTACAGTTTCGTTGCCGTCATTTTTCGTACATCATTCAACATTGCGATGCATTTGTAAATGCTAAGCAAACGACTGTCGCTTATAACAAACCCATAAGTCTAAGCGGCATTTATCTGCCACAAAATACCGCGAAATCTTAGCGTCACTCAAGCCACAACACTCTATTCGTGCCATCATAATTTTAGTGGTTAAGTACACAGACTAAGTATTTAAATTCTGTACGTTTAGACACGATAACTTCTTCGAAGTAGATGACGGGAGTTGGGTTTACGTGTTTGGAAATACGACTGCAGATATTTGGTCTTAGTATGACCCAACCCGTTCTAGCTCCTTTATCCAGGCACTTAGAATTGCCTGAAGGTCTAATCCATTGTTCCTAGTTCCATAGCTCGAATAGAAAATCTTGCACGACATTTAGAAGCAAATGACTTTCTATTCCGCCATGGTTTACTCCAGCTTTAACTTAGAATTTTCCGGTTTTTCCTGCCCAGCATTTAATTATCCTTTAAACGTCATCAATGAGTACATATATCCGGTGCTCGGTGCTGCGCACGAAACAGCAACATATGTATTTCGAATCATGGGAGATATGACTCCGAAGTGTGATCCCAAAGATCTTGCTGTCTTCCGAAACATGGTGGCAACGATGACGACGATCATACCTATATATGATTACCATGGTACGAGTAAGTTAGTGATATTTATGCGCTAGTAGACTGGTAGGGCAGCGGAGTGTGAACAACTTTCGTATAATAAGAGAGGGTGATAAAGACGTTCATATCATACGACAACGTACATAAAGACCTGCATCTGAATAACCTGGTTTGATAAGCTCTCGCTCAAATAACAAGGCTTCTTCCATTAATGAAATTGTCCAATAATAAGCGGGAACGTAACAAATACTGGTCGTATCGAAACGGTTTTCTGAAATTAACGCCTCTGAAGGTTGCTACGATTTAACTAGTTACCGGCCATAGGTCCTATTGGTGGCAGGACCACCGCATTCATACCAGGACTTAGATCATGGTGCCGTGGGAGTCAGGAGCTTCTTTATGAGCCTGACTTGAGCCCTTTGTGGGAGCGTCACGGTGGCTGTGGTTTAAACCTTAAATCGCAGGACGGGTTTTCCAGCTGGTTTCGACCCGATGACCCGAGTTGCAGTAAGTACTGGGTGCCGTGATCCTACGATCAGAAAGAGGTTTTAGATTGGCCTCGACTCATACCAAGAGTGGAACTTATACCTCCAATACAAGTTCTGGTTAGTTATCAATGGATTGACGGATGGCGATGACGGGGAATATTCTTGCACTCAGTGGAATTAAGGTTTATATTGTTAGGAGCTCACTTTAAAACACAAGAGACGTTTTGCCTGGTCTGAGGGCACCCTCCAAATTAATATTACGCAAAAGAACATCAGAGCGACGACTGATGTATCATACACTAGATTTCAATAGCGACAATATTTGAACGCCAAGCGATCAGATGGCATAAGGAATCTGTAGGGATTCACTGGTAGCCCAATACAAGTTTAATTCTTTACCATTATACTTGGGTTCCAGCCTAACATGTTGAGGTAGGCTCCCTTGTGGAGCGTCATGGTGGCTTTGTTTTAAAGGAAAAATGTCATTGGAAAATCCAAGAATATAGCAAATGCTACAAGGCGCCATGATCCTAAGATTGGAGGAGATTTAAGGCAGTCCTCACCCTCTACATAATGGCGATACACGATGACCTCAAATTCGTACTGGCCGGAATGAGGCTTTCCCAAGATGATCAAAAGATCGAGAATGGGCATTATTCCTCATAGCAGATCAAGGTGGTGATTGACGCACTTCAATCCCGAGTGTGATGGCATACCGTGGGCTTAAGCATACTATTGCAGGTTCCAATTTAAAACCCTAGAGATGTTCAGACCCGGTCTAAATGTGTGTTTTAGATGAAAGTTATCGTTTTCTACGGAAATGCCCAAGAAAGCACGTTGACCAAATATAATATTATATAGCATTCAAAGAATGAAGCATCGACCGTGACATAACGCCTATAGAACAAGTGGTTAGTGGAGATGCTTCTATTGCTTGACTATGTAATGTGGTATAGACTGGAGGCAGTATCTGTGATGCTGGATTAAGTCTAAACGGAGATAGAGGCCAGGACTGACAACGCGGTCATTGTTGTTTGCGATGTTTTCGAAAATTTCTGGGGATCGTTACATACCATATACGCCGTGGTGTGCTTAGGTGTTATCAAGTAAAATCGGGCGAAATTTGTGAAGTAAACATCGACAAAGGAGTTGAGAAGCTGTGTGTCATCCAAACCATACAAAGTTCTCGTAGTAAGTACATCCTACTTAACAGGTAGAAGCTGAAAAAGTTAGTCGGCAACCATGGAGAATGCTTTGCTATGAACGCCGATGAATTATCTAATTACTTACACTACAAGAATCCCAGTTAACCCGATCTTTTGCTAATTCCCTTTAGTAGCGTACTCCAAGTCAGTTAAGGTTAACTTCTACTTGCACGTGCCTCCCAAGGTTTTCCTCTACTGAACTGTCATTTCGTGATAAATTCGACGACTCTGCGGGAGTCAGTATAGCTGTCCATTCGCTCTTCATGTCTTATCCCTATCAGGCGATCGATAAGATCGATGTCGCCGTTTAGCTCGTATAATTCGTTGTTGAATATTCTCCCCCATTGCCTGTTAACGCAAATTGGATCGAATATTTTCCGAAGGATTTTTTTCTCGAAACCGCTGACGATATCCCCGCCAGCTTTCGTGATGTTTCATGCTTCAGCCCATAAAGTAGGACTGGGATGATCAAAATCTTATATAGAATCTCTAGTTGTTATGGATAGCCTTACTACTCAATCGCCTTCTTAGCCCAGAGAAACAGCGATTGCGAAGAGTGACTCTTCGTTTTATTTTTACTAAGGTGTGGTATAAAACCTTTTTTGCCACAAAGGGTCTCGGTTAAGTCGTTAATGATCTCGATAGAGCAGCGAGCGTCCTCCATTGTCATTCTGCACAGACGAACGAACTTGGCAGGCATAGCGAAACTGGACATGGACATGTATCTGTAAATGCTGTCATATGCGGCCTTAAAATCGATGAAAAGATGATGGGTGTCGATTCGGTCTTCTTGAGTTTCTTCCAATATCTACCGAAGTGTGAAGATTTGGTAGATTGTGGGCTTTTCTGGTATGAAACCGCACTGAAAGATATTGTAAGCGATGTTGAGAAGACTTACGTGTCTAGAGTTGACGCAGCTGAAGGGGTCCCTTCTTTGTGGATCGGGCAAACGATACAGACATTCAATTCATTTGGCTTACACTCTTATGACCAGATCTGAGGAATGAGTTGGTGTATCCTCTAGACAAAGCCATTTCCAGGAGCCTTGAATATCTCAGCCGGTAAGGCGTAACGTTCAGCTCCTTTGTTGCTGTTTTATTTTCTACTGGAGAAGACAATGTTCTTGCCGTCTGTTCGTAGAGCTCACGAATCGTTTCAGTCCTTCATTGCAGCGCCGCTTTGTACGGTTCTAGTTTAGATGCATGCGCTGGCCGGTATTCTTCATCAAACCAGGAATGGTGGTCGGGTGAAACCCAGTATATCAGTTGAGACGTCCCTTATGGCATGTTGGCAGCATTGCCACTGGTCTTCGGTACTTGATTCTTGTTGAAAGATTTTGAGATACGCATACGACGAATATTCTGGTGGTCTCTTGCGGTTGGAGCTTTTCTACGTTATATCTTCTCACAGTAGTTCCTCTTTCTTGTGGTGCTTGGGAAATCCGCATTCGTACTTTGGCCGCAATAAGGTGGTGATCCGAGTCGATGTTGTCTGCCTGGAAGTTCGCATGTCAAGAATACTGGAGGCACATCTTACTTCAATGGCATTGTGATCAATTTGATTTGGCTTTTTGTGATCGGGAGACCGCGTGCTTGATATATTTCGCCCCTCCGCAAAGTTGAAACCCGAAATTCGTCGGCAGACGTGCTGTCGAATAGATTAGCTTTACCAACTATCCTACTCAAAGATGGAGACTTAGTTGCTCATCTTATAGAGTATATCGTAAAAATATTCTTTGGCGGCGTTATCCTTGTTTTCCTTGGAGGCACGTGGGTATATTGGGCTTATGATAGCGAATTTGGCATTGATGCGGATTGTCATAAGACGTTCGATCACTTGTCGGAAGCTCAAGATCAATTGCCTTAGTCTGGCACATATGACAAATCCGCAACTGAATAAGCGCTGATTCTTTTCTCTATAGCAATCACCGTAGTACGAGTATATGTCACAGCTCTTCATCCTCTTTTTGCCCGGTCCATATCGAATGGTGGTGATATCTGCCTGATAGCTGTCAATGGCTTCCTCTACTTGTTCAGCTTCGGGAGTCCTATTAGGGGTCCGAATATTCCATGTGCAGATCAGAAACGTTTTTAAGGGTCGTCGACAGTGAATCTGTTTTTATTCGAGGCCATCGTAGCTCCTGCATGTGAGGCCGAAGGTCGTCCGGCGTATGAGTCGAAGAGATGCCCATAGTGTGAGATCCTTGTAACTGTAACCCTCAACTGTCAGGCAGGCGCCTAAAGCGAGTTTGGCGTATTTCAAGTTTGGGGTGGGTGACTCGCTGCGTTCGCTAACAGGATTTCACCCTTTTCTCCGCAGTGTTTTGGACTCTATGATATCGTAGTCCAATATTATGCTACTGGCCGAGCATGCCCTTACCAGTTTTTGAATAACTGTGGTCCAATTATCCCACCAGCCCAAATCACACGCCAAACAGCCACTCTATAAGGATAAAACGGTCGTTCATGACTTACTCATTCATTTTCCCCGCCTCGTATCGGGATAACCCCTTTATTTATAGCTTCTCTGAAGTCAAAGGTCACTTCATCACTCATAGTCAATTTTTGAAATAAAACTCAGGCTCATCTCTACACAATTATTGTACTCCTGTCCCATTCGCTATCTTGAAGTTCTTGAGTCACTTGAATTCTGCACGGAAAAAAATGTAGATGGTACTGCATAATTGTCTTCATATAGGGAAATCCCAATTTGTTAAGCATTACGACGAATCGAAGTTTCCGGACCGTCTCTGAATGCACCAATCTTTTTTTTTTTTTTTGCCGTACCCGTGGTTCAGGCTTCCGTAAAGTCCTTACTGTGGAACGTTTTTGGATCGTCAAATTCTCCATGACATTGACAGCTGCACAATACTGCCAACTTAAAAATAAAACACACTTTGTATTTTGCTTATTGTTTCCTAGGCTATATTACACTTTTTCTTTTAAAAAGTTCGACGAGTTTTCATAGAAATGTAGATTTGCATGTATTGAGAGACCTCCTATTTAGTGATTATAAGATTCATTTTATCTATTTATATTATAGACTTTTCCATTCACGTCTATAGCGGTTTCGGGATACTGGATGTTGTGAGCGCTATTGCAGTCCTCGAAAGGGATATATTGGAAGCTGGAGTTGCCGAAAATATCAGGAAGGGAAGTAGATGTTTTCGCATTAGTGGTCGTTGATTATTCTACAGTCACTCTAGAATTTAAACGTAGATATTCCTAAGCTCCTTTTTTTAGCTGAGAGTATCTTTCGTTCCTTCTACACTTATACTCCTGATATTTTTTTGTTAATTGTCTTAGACTGTTATTTCGTCGCATTTATACCCATAATAGTTTGTTATTTCTTGAACTATTACCGCTACAAAATTGAAAATCTTTCATGTGGATCCATTCCTTGAAGGAAATCTTTTCAGCTCACAAAGGCTCAGGTGACTTTTGGCCATAGCAGTTTTATTTTTCAACGGCCACAGAGGTTTTTTTTGCAATTCTTAAGAACGGTTGTCATTCTGCTTTTCGTTTGGTAGAGCATTGGGTTTCATTTCGCACAGCTGCCTGTCAAATGTTCATTCCTTTGTTATGAGGAAACATCTTGTATAGCGCTGGTGGTGATTTGTAGATGGGTTATATCCGAAATGCAGAAAGGTATTTCAACAATTAACCATCGCCATAAAGTCTTCCTATCCCAACTCTGAAAAAGTTCCGAAAATGGACATAAACTCCAACCAAGGGCAAAGAAAATCGCAAGATCAGCCCTCAATAGGCAACAAAAATCAAGAGTTCCGATTTTTTTTTAATCGACTTGATTTGCAATAACAATTTTACAATATTTAAGGTTCAAAGGTTTTAGTACCCTACGAGCATTTCCCCATCGATATAAAAAAAGTAATCGAAGAGGTAGGGGTTGTTTGGAATTCAACTCTCATTTGTTAATAGGGTGAGAGAGATTCTGCCTTGGGCCAAAAAGATTTAAGACTTATTGTCCAACAAAACAGCAGTAACAAAAAAGTGTGAAGTCATAAAAATATTTAAGAAAGAGGGAAACTTTTAGTTAAAAAGAAAAGTTATCGGACATTATGAATTTTTTAACCTACAAGTTTAATCGTTTCTTGAACGCGTCCATTATTAATTTTTGCGTTCTGGCATCACTAATAATATTTACTGTCAAAATAATTTACCGTTGGTTTAATTTCGAGAAATGTCGGTGTATTTATTGGCTGTTAAATTTTAAGAAATCGACAAAAAAATGTCTCGCCGCAAAGTGTAAGTCGACCAACTGCTAAAAATGTAATAGAAATCTGGAACAATGCCCGTATTCCAACAAAACGGTATCATCATGTGTGTGATAAAGTGGAACTCTTTTTCAGAGAATGGGAGAGATAAAAAAAAAATGAAGACAACAAGGAGAAGCGCTCCGACGGACTACAAAAACAAAATAGGATGACAGAATGGAAGAACTAGGTAATCTATTCGACATTGCCCATGCTAACGCATTAGAAATTATCAAAATTGAAGAAGACAAGATGTTTCTAGTTGTATTACATTAAAAGAGGCGTCGCGGGAAAATGGGTAATATTGATACAACTCTGGCGAAAAAAGAATTGTGCTTGGGTTGGAAAAAAAGGAAAATTTAAAGAAAAAGAGGCAACTAGAAGAGAAAGAAATAAAGTCGTGCCAAGAGAAGGTAATTTTTGCGTCATCATATGATTCAGAGATGGAAGTAGATGCTCAATATCGTCGGGTAATTGATCAACCAGTTCGGTCGCCATCGGGAATGCCGCCTTCAAAGAGAGGTCGAAAGAATATATTGGATGAAAACTTGGCAGCTAGTCTTGACGTTGCTAAGATAAGTGATCGGAATGCAGCATTGGTTCTAACTCCTTTGCTTAAACATCTCGGACATGATCCCGCAGAATACAATGTGAATCCAAAATCTATTCGTTTACAAATTGCTGAGAATTGAAAAGTTGAATTTACCCCAGAAGTTCTATTGACAATTCACTGGGACGGTAAACTTCTGGAGGACACAAGTATAGTTGGACGTGACATTGTTGATTGCCTTCCTATTTTAGTAAATGGAAAAGGAATAGATGGCACAGGTGAGGCTGCAGCAACAGCAGCAAAATGGGGAATCTGCGATAAAGTAAAGTGTCTAGGACTTGACACTACATCAGCGAATATCAGAAGAAGAAATATGGCATGTTTCTTTTGGAACAAAAAATGGAAAAAGACATGCTGTGTTTGGCATGCCACCACAACATATACGAGATCATGTTGGAATCAGTAGTTATGACAGCACTAGGGCCATCAACAGGTCCAGACATTCTTATTTTTAAACGTTTCAAGAATCCTGTTCCCACATCGATCGGAAAATCTACGAAACAGTCTTGTCCAATGAAGTTGCCACAGGCGCAGTTATTGAAGTCTCGGAAGAAATGATTGCCTTTTCAAAATTTCAGCTGTAAGAGTTCCAACTGATACTCTTAGGAGCAGTTCCTCTGAAAAGAGTGCCATTTAAAGCTCCGTACTAGATAGATGCCTACGATACGGATGTTCCGTAGCCAATTCAAGCTAACAACGAGAGAAGAACATGGAATACTTGACATTTGCCTCTTTGTTGTTAGACTGTATGTCAGGGTTTGGATGACTGCACCCGATTCTGTGTCAGCTCCACGAAATGATCTTGAGATGATCCTTGACAAATACAAAACAGTAAAAGATGTTATTTCAAGAATTGCACTTCAAAAATTCCTTGGACACCTATGGTACTTGTAGGATGAACTTGTGGTTTTTGGGTTTTTAGATGATAGAGTGTCCAATGAAACAAAAAAGAAGAAGGTTTGCGCCCTTGAAGTTGAGGGAGTAGAGAACCCTTTAAAGCGACATCGCCAATATTCAATAATATTTGGAGGATTTCGAGAGTTCAAATACCCGAAAATTTTTCAGTATCACAGCATTTTCGTCAGAGTCCTTGACTAAGTGAATGAGTGGCCCAAGGACAAGGTATACAATGGAGTGAAACACGGAGTACGCAACAGGAGAGTAGTCAATGACATAGCTGATCGAGGAGTAAAGCTTATGGATGAGTATTCGTACAACGAGCTACACACTAATAACGAAGAACAGAAGCAGTTTCTATTATAGGCAACTAAAGACTATAGAAAGAAGTATCCTGACAGGAAGAAATCAACATTACTAAAGTGAAGTAAAAATCTTAATTTATATTTTTCCATTAATTTATTACTTGTATTTATGTTTTTTCAATAAATAAAATCTAATTTATAAACCAAATTTTAATTGTAATTTTTTTATAAATATTCCTAGATCCTGTACTTCGGTAGTGGAAGGAATTGCCTCATCGCAGATGAGGAGGAGGCTGTAGGCATTCGCAGAAATAGGTCATCACTTGGCATTCGTTGACATTAAGCCCCAAAAAGTTTTGCTTGCACCAAATCGAAAACTTATTCAAGTCACCATGCAGACAATAGGAGTCAGAAGGCAATGAAATGACTTTGGAAATTCTCATGTCATCAAGGAAAATATTGTAAAGTGTTTGTGTGGGTACAATTGATAGAACTTATTCTTTTCAATCCAAATTTCTTTATGCAATACAGTTACAATTCACAATTTAATCGTTTATCTGAATACAATCCAATTTCTCAATCGCTTATACTTTTCTTATCTTTTAGTTAAACCACTTAATCACTTCTCCTAATTAACACTTCAAATTCAACTCCATGGTATTTGTACTCGAATGACATACTTCGAGAACAATCCTCGCGATCCAGCGTCCCATACAATTTTCAATTTGCTAAAAAATTCGATTCTACTCTCCAGTAATCAATGGTTGAGTCTTTGCTATTCAAGTATCGAAATCTTCTGCTCTTCGAGTATCGACATCTTCTGCTATGTAAATCTAGATGTCGCTGCTCACATTTAAATGGTTATCACACTGATTCCTCCCTACAGTTGTTCGTCCCGAACAATTTCGTCATTCATCATTCCGTCGAAATTACACATTATATCCAAATGGACCGCCTTCAATTTTCCTCGATACCCACGCTGGATCTGGTAGACAACGTCATTAATGCGGGTTATCACCTTGTATGGACCTTCCCAGTCCTGTTGCAATTTTGGTGATTTGCCTTTCTTACGCTGAGGTTTATAGTACCAGACCAGATCTCCTTCGTTGAAGACGGAAGATTTCGCCTTGATGTCGTACCTAGTCTTCATGCGGCTGCTCGCTAGCTTCATCTTTTCTCTGGTGTCTTCATGCAATTTACGAATCATTTACGTAATCGTTCATCTCTTTGGGCTCTGTAGGTGGGGATCCGAATTTTGCTTCACTTGGCAACCGAACTGTTTGACCAAATAAGATCTCGAATGGTGTGTGTCCTGTTAAACTATGGACCGCATTTCGGTTGGCCATTAAGAAGAGGGGTATGTGTCGATCCCAATTCCGCTGGCAGTTGCTGACAACCTTAGATAGATGCTCATTCGAGGTCCGATTGAATCGCTCCATCCATTCCATCAGATTGAGGGTGTAGTGACGTTGACCTTGTCTTCCTCATTCCAAAATATTGGCACACTTCCTGGACGACCATTGATTCAAAGTTTCGCCCTTGATCCGAGTGTAGCTCCATTGGGACCCCAAATCTGCTCACCCAGTTGTTGACTATCTGTTCGGCTACGATCTTAGCCTCTTGGTTTCGGATGGCAAATGGCCACTTACTGAAGTAGACCATGACCACGAGGGTTACCATTAAAGGTTTCGGGAAACGGCACAGCGATGTCGATGGCTATGCGTTCGAATAGCAGACCATCTTGCATACAAAGCGAGTTCCACTGTGCCCAGTATGCCTTCAGAGTTTGGCTCCGGTCTGATATCTGCTGCCAGATTGGTCTTTCCTCGTGTTCATTCCAGGCCAATATTGGTTCGATGTCATTGTCTGCCTGTTGGGAGGAGCGGATTTCGTCTATATTCCAACCCTCTATTGGCACAGTCCTGATCACTTGGGTAGTGGCCTGTTCTTTCGCTTTTTTACGGTTGCAGTGTTCGCATTTCACTCCGCATGATCGACGAGAAAAAGCATCAGCACTTGAGTGGAGTTTTCCCTTGCGATGTTGCACTTGAAAGTCGTAGCCCTGCAAGCTGACATTTAAATGGTTATCACAATATAAAAATTCGTTAACGTCTTTAATCGTTAGGATAAAGACTATTGGGCAAGATGACTAACCTGAGGAACACCAGATGTTGCTTTAATGGGGTCGGATATTGACAATGGATATTGAAAATGACTCTGTATTAGCGGTCTTCTAAATAGAATTTGGTCCATGCCACAAATTGAGTGCAAACACCAAGTTGTTTTTTAGTTTGAAAATGAAAAGTTGGTGAGAAATTTTGTCGAATGCCTTGCAAAATTCTATGGAGAAGCATCCTAGAGACTAACTCTGTTAGGTTAGTGGTCGTTGATTTACCTTCCATGAAACCGTGCTGATTTGTGCAGATAGTTGTCCTGCAGTTCTTGATAGACTATGCTTTCGTAAAGTTTGCTTAATTAAGAGAGTTTTGCTATGGGCCTGCAATTATCAATTTCGGCCTTACTTTCTTTTTTATGGATAGGGATGATATAAGATTCCTTCCATAGAAAAGGAAAAGTGCTTGTTGAAATAGACTGGTTAAATAGGGTAGCGAGGGGACGACCGAGATAGTTTAAACACTCTTTTATTACAATACTCGGAAGGCCCTAGGATCGAGTTCAAGGGTCTGCTTAGAAAAAGATTTGTTAAAATGACAAGCAAAGGAATTTGCAATGATTTTTGGGTCTGCAGAGGATTCGATGAGAAATTTAAGAGTAGAAGGGCAGCCGTGTGACTTTCTTTAGGTAGAAGCGTTTAGGATTCGAGATTAAGTTAAATTTCATGCGGTAGAGGTACTCAGGGTATACGGAAAAACGGTTGTTGGTAAGTCTTGTAGTCGGAATCAGATTGAGTTCTTAAGAATTTTTGCCACCAACTTGTTTCTGTCTTTACGAAAAGAGAGCAACTCCTTGTTGTACCAGGCGGAAGATGGCGAGCAGTCCTTTTGGAAGTAATACGGAACGGATTGGACAAAGCAGGAGAAAATTAACGAATAAAAAATTCCTAGGGCAAGATGGATGTGTGTTGTATCGGAAATAAAGTCAAGATTGATGTTGTTGATGAGGCTTTAAGTTTGTCGAAGTCGGTTCTTCGGAAGTTAAATTTTGCGAATCGACACAATATGTGATGCCGTTTTCAGTCCAGGGTGAAGAGAAGATAATCACTCCTATAAACGACACAGTTGTCGGAGTTGAAGGCGAAGAGAAGGGCGAGTTGTCTGTTTATTGTATTGGGTATTCCATTAATCTGATATAGACTTGAGTCAGTTAGGCAGTCCACCATCAGTAATTTTATTTCAGAAGACCAATTAAAAAAGACGAAATGAGACGAATAGTCGGCCGCTCTTGGAATAAGATGCCGCATTCACTGTCTACAGAGTACTCATGAAGATTGCATAATGATTTATGATTAGTTACTTAGCCAACACTTTTGGAGATAGTTGGTTAGAAGAGCTGGGGATATGTGCGACAATTTAGAGGTTCTCGCTAATAGGACGACTGTTGCCTATAAATCCTTAGTCATGCATAATACTGGCCAGCGCCGTCATAGAGCTTACAACCCCTATACTGTAAAGATGTGACGAACCGGCTAATAGCCTCGAATATTAATGGATTCACTGTTTACGATAGATATCTGGAACGTTGGGGCACTTAATAGCTGCCGAATAACTAGCGGAGATCCTCGACTGCTACACATCACCATACAAGAAGTGCGATGGAAGGGATCGGACAAAAAGGACCAAAAAACCACGGCATCTACAACGGCGATTATTATCGACGGCAAACGCAGTGTCTATTTAGATGCGGATTTGTTGTTAGAGACAGACTTGTGAAAGAAGTCTTGAATTTCCGGAATGTTAACGAGCGCTTCATAGTCACAGAGGAGAAAGAGGAGAAAGATAACGATACCAAAGAAAGTTTCTACCAGCTCTTGGGCAAGACTTACGAGCAGTGCCCCAGCTACTCGTATGTCACTAAAATTGTCTCTGCGATTTTAATGCAAAACTAGGAAGAGAGGACACCTTTGGTAATACTGTCGCAAAGTATAGCCCTAAATCTCCTCCGATAACGGATTCAGGCTAATCAACCTTCCGGAGGGGCGAAACATTGTCGTAGTTTGCACGCGGTTTTCACATCTCGATATTCATAAGGTGACTTGGAGATCTTCTGATCAATCAACCGTCAATCAAATTGACCGCATTGTGATCGACCCAAGGCACTTCTCCAGTACCGAGGAGCTAATATCGACTTGGATTTTACAACCCCAGTTGTATCCAATGTATGGTTGCGGACATCCCGAACATCGCAGGGGTAAGCAAATACTGTGAGGAAGTTCGACGTCGGAAGGCTATAGTCCCAAGAGATCACCAAATCCGATGCTACCAGCAGCAGGTATTGAACACCAGTGGCAACATTGCCAGGAAGTCAGCGTAGATGCCGCCTCTGATGTACTGGGTTTCACTCGGCCACCACAATGAAACGCTTGGTGTGACATGCACCTGCAGCTAAGCAAGATGCATACGAGCTCTACGACCAGAAGAGGAGAGACGAACAATAGTTTCTCAGGAGGAAAAAGAGGGAACATGAGAAGCACGCGGTCGAGGAAATAGAAAAATGTTACTCCAAGAAGTTTTACAAAAACTTAAAAAAAAGCCTGTAGAGACGAACAAGGGTATATCGTACTATAGTCGCACCCGATGGCGATGACGAATCAACTACCGCTGTCAGGCAGAATAAACCTTTCAACCTAAACGATGTAGACGAACAATTCCGTCCACCTGACTTGGAAGAATTGAAAATTTCTATAACTAAGCTTAAGCCCAACAAAGCTGCCAGAGCTGACTAATCTAGTTTTAGCATCCCTGCCAAACCCTTTAATCTGATTAGGGATCAGATGGAGGAAGTTTGTAAAAGACCGACAGACTGCATTAGCTGGAAAGGCATGTTAGCTGATTACGCTACCGTACCGCTTAAGATTCTAGTATAACGCCCACATCTGATCAGGTACTCCAAAAAATTTTCCGCACCTGCTGGATAGTATTGAAAACCCTGAAACAAAGTTTATCGGTGAAGTCAATATTGCTCAGTCAATTGACACCGTCCAACATCGATGTCATATCGCTGGCCTTACCTTGTTCTACCTTTTCTCTCAAATGTGACACTCATCTCCCTATGAATGGCCATCAGTTTACGATTAAATCGTGAATCTTTCCTGCAACATTTGAAACCAACACAAATCGATATCTCTGTTCCACTCCCTTTCATTTTTCTTCACTAGCGCTGTGTTCAAACATTGTAAGAGTGTTTACAATCCCCTGCTGTCTAGCTATAGAAAAACAAAAAATATGAGCCTTATGAGTATCTACCTCTGGCTGAGTAAATCGATAAGATACTCGTTTTGCATAATATTATGTATTTTGGCACTCCTCTAACCTAACCTCTATATAATAACTTGCCAAGGCCGAAAGTATGTTGCCTTCACCCAGGATCTGTTATACAATTCATTTAACAATTCCTAACATAAAATTGATATTTATATCGAAAGTCGAAATCTTTCCTTAAATGTTCACAATGTGAACGTCCTGGTGGGTGGTATGTTCTACTCTGGCATATTTCAGATTTCCAGAAAGAAATATGTTCAAACGTTTTACTTTTTTCTTGAAGGAGAAAAAAAATAAATAAATTAAAGAAGAATATTTACACATGAAAGGAATCCACAAAATACCCCACCCATTCGCAAGTTTGCTGAAAATTGTTTCGAAACAACCGCAGGATGGGCAATGGTTGTATCTTCCATAAGAAGAATCCCTTCCGTACGCTTCAAAGGGAATAATAAATTTCCGGGAAGGCCTACAAGTCGAAAAAGTTAATAGATACTCACTTGTACAGTCTTTTTTCTCCCCTTTATGACATCGGGATCATTTGAGATGTGTTCCTCGATTAAATTTCGCATTTTGTCAAAAATTTTATTTTTAAATTTACTTAAGTAGGTCTCGTGCTCCTCCAGATCCGCATCGATTCTATGATTCTCTGACTTGCCCGCAACACTAAAAATGAACAAAAGGACAAACAAAACAACGGTCGAATTAGTGTTAGGGATGGAGGTTTCTACGCAAATCTTTGTAGATAACTTACACTAGCGTAGTGTAATTGTCGGACGAGAGATTAATTGTAAGACGATCCTTTAATTTGCGTAATCTTTCACCGGACTCTACATCTGGGGGGCTCAGGTGGCTGGACCACTCGCGGAACACAGCAATGACCTTGTCGTTGGAAAGTTCTGAAAGAAAAGATGAATAACCAAATATTTACGACATTCCATGAGAATACAGAATACATTTCGGAATTTTTTGCTTTTGCATGGGCGTACCTAGAGCCTTGTGAACCTCCATTTCCATTGGTGTCATCTTCATCTGCTGGATACGTTCGTGTAGGTCTTTTGAGTGATGTTTCTGCTTCATGAGGGCATTTAGGGATTTCTCAATTACTTCAAGAAGTTTCATGTACTCTGAACGCCATTTCTCATACGAAAGTGATCTGGATGAAGAGTAGGAAAAGGAAAAAAAATTGAAAAAGTTTAAGAGCACCAAAGTTATACACATAACTTCCGTCGAAAAGGTGACGAAAACTCACTCCAAAAGCCAAATGAAAGAAAAGGAATTTCGCTTTGAATACGGATATGATGATTTGGTGAATAGAAAATCTCAAAGTAACTCGTATTTATTTGCATCCGAGTTTGGTTTCCTTTTTCACGAATCAGAAAATGGAAGAAAGAAAAGCTAGCGAACGTGAATAATGCGGAATGGAGCCGAAGATGTGGAAAGGATTTTTTATTGCACTCTCGAGATAAGTCCTATTTTGCATTGGAAATTTTCCAAGGATTCCTTGAACACATTTCTTAAAAGGATTGCACTGGTTTGGTTTGATTTGACTTGGTTCGGTTTGGTTAGCTTCTCCTTTGGCTTGGTTGAGAAATGTAATCCTCCTGAGATAGATTGCTTCGTATAATCGGATTTAAGTTTAGTTCAGAGTGAGATGTAAATAAGACTGAATGAAAAGTGGGGATAAATCGGATCATTGATGGAGGGAATTATTGTACGTCTTTGTTGTGGTGGATGCAGACAAAGAAAAATTGGAAAAAAATTAAAATAAACTTTGAATTGAAGATGCCTTTTGAGATTTGTCTTGGATTTGTCCTTCAGTTCGGTTAGTTCTTAACAAGTTTTAAGTTCTTACCATACCGGGAATAAATCTTTTTAAGTTTTGATCTTAATTTTTATTTTTTTTTTTAACAGTAGCATCCAACTAATAAGAGTCGGGATACGAAAGTGTACACTCGAGTCTTGAATCTCAGAATCCCGTCCCAAATTATCAATTTCTGTCTCTCCTTCGATTGTCAAGTAATAAGGTTAGTTAATTGAACTAGAAATAGAAACATAGTACGTCAACTGCAACGAGAACTGGTAGATTGCCTTTTCCCTCTTTTACAAGCACACATTTAATGCTACCTTTGTCCCGTTTACCTGGACCTGCATGATCTCTACACCACTTTTGGTGTTGGGTTATTTAGGGCACAATTGAGTCGCAGATCTCGAAATTCTTCAAAGAGGAGCGAATGGCTGATCTAAGCCTCGCCTAATAAACTCCTCTTATAAGTGCGGTTGCGCACCCTAAGATAGCTGAGATACGCTTACATTCGTGTGCGTCACCTAAGACGAATTCTTCCTCTAGTGAGCTATTTTTCGGGATAGCAATCGGCAGCTCTCGACCCGGAGCGATGGTATGGAAAGAGAGGTATCGGTGAACGCTGGTTTTAAATGTTTGAAGGTTATAATGACTAGGAAATAGAGAGCTCGGCAGGGCATGCCATAAGCGAGTTATTCGGCTTAGGAACGAATCACGATATTTTAGAGTACGTCCGAAAGTGGGCTTGAGGATATACTGATGAGCATTCATAGCGAGACGGGTGTTACGGTTAAAAGTTTGAAAAGGTGGAAAGCTACTGGCGATTTCTATGGAGAAGACAGAAGACATTAGTTTCGGTGTTCGAGGGTGTCCATTGTTTGAGTGATATTAGTATCACCTATGAGATATATCTCACGGGTTTGAATCCTATCTAGTAGGTGCAGAGATATTTTTGGAGCACCCGACCAGATGTGATCATTGTACCACAATTTCGTGTGGATAAATGCCTTGTACTCGTATATTGAGGAAAGACCAGAGAGGGTGAAGTATTTCTTATAAATAAAATAAAATTTTTTTTAATGCGTTTTCTTGCCTAATACAGGTACTTATCCTACAGCCCTCGTATGAACAAATTTTGGCTTTCCTGAAAGAGGTGATTCAAAATACAGCAGCCTCTTGAATGGTACTAAGATCCGCGAATTTATCCAAGCCTACAACAGTCGCAGTAGCTTTGCAGACACGTGGAAATAACATAGTTCCAAGAAAAATGGTTAAAATGTTCAATGACTTAAGTATACGTGTAAACATCCTGCCTCAGATTAAGAAGTAAAGCCAGAAAACAAAGCATATTTCGTACACATACGAGCATATACTCTTGAATGTGTACGTGTACACGTATTTATAAGTTCCACTAAAAATTATATTGCTGATTTCAGCTCCTTTTTGTCCTTGGAAACAAATTCATTTTTCTCTTTTCTTTGCTCCCGTTTTATTGTATTGTTCACGTTTCGTGCCATTGCACTGAAACTTTCCAAAACTCTTTCTGTTTTGTTTTCTTCAGTTGAGAAGTCCTCGCGGGCTTTTGGAAATTCTTTAAGAAAAAAAAAGTTTTGCTGCCAAGGAAAGAATTTAATTGTTTACCCAAAGGATCTTCGAATGCAAGATGCAAAAGCTGAAAAATGGTCATGCAGCAAGCAAGGACTTTTGCTTTGTAGTCAACAGAACGATTTTTGTTGGTTCTTTCATCCGTAAATCTTCAAATCTTCGGATGTTGCAGATAAGGCCAAAGGAATTATTTTGTTGTTTGTCGTTCTTTATTGGATTGCAGTTTAACAGATGATTTGAGATAAAAAGATGCAGACTGAGTGGATGTTAATCTTAAAAATAAATCTTGGGGGTGGATTTCGCCAAATAAAAAAAATTAATAAATCTACAGAGATTCCAGGACGTGAAATGAGTCCAAATTTGGCCTGAATTCGTACAGCGGTATACATATTTCTTGACTTGGCTTTTATATCAAGTGCATGCGTTTGCATGAGATATTAGTCATTGAAATCAGATGTGGAGAAGGCTTTGGAGGAAGTGTAAACAATTGGAGATACACTCGTTTTTAGCTGTGTGCAAAGTCAAGTAAGAAAACAGAATAGATGACATACGAGTACTGTCAGCAAACTGCCTATTTGGAAACCCCCTTGTGAAATTCGACTAAGAGGATGTCAACCTCCGATAGACTTAAAGTCAACTGCACAGACGATCTGGACAGACTGATTGAATCGCTGATTTCAGCATATAACAAAGCATTCTACGAGTAAGACGCTTGCCCTATAATGACCCGACCCTTCGGCTAATTTGAAGTTACTTTGGTGAAATCTCACAATTCAATTCGCTAAGAACGAAAGTCGGCGACTTTACAATATTGCTCAAGTCATCAGAGGAGCCTCTCACTGGGAGATTTAATTCAACCGGGAGTTACATGAACGAATTCTAGTGAAGAAATCCGATTTGTCTATGTATTTCTTGGAACCCCCACAAACTACATAGAACCCTCTGGCGCTACCATACCACAATCGGAACAGTCTAGTCATTAGACCAAAAGTTGATTGGGTTATACAGCTTCAAGTCATTAAAGTCCCCGGGATCGGATGGAATCTTCGTCATGCAAAATGACGAAGGGCAGGTGATAAACAGCAGCACTGTTGAGACTGGGAGATAAATCATCAGGACGAAGCTGGGAACAGAAGTCATGTTAGTCAACGCATACGGCAAGGTAGCGTTAATTTTTTTCTTCTACGGAACAAAGTAGTCGATAAACTTTTTAGACTTATGGAAGAGGGAAGCTGAATGTCCTTTCTTATTGTCAAGACTATACTATAGGCATTACTCGTAAGCACCCGGATACTTTTAGAGGCATAAATGTCTCTAAATAGTTTCTCAAAAGGAACCAACTGAACTGATATTTTGTCATCTGCATCTTCATTCATCGGATCCTAAATACATATCATAGAGTTTGTCAAAGAGCCATCAAGGCTTCTCGGAAAGAAAGCAAAGAGCACTAGAGATATATCATTGTTACATGAATGAGGTCAGAAAGTTTTACCAGAGAATAAAACGAACATGCCCGGGCTACAAATGTATTACCCGCTTGCTGAGTCGCGCATAAGATACGGTATTCTGATCTGGGGAAATGCAGCGAAAACTCATTTGGAAAAAATATCTAATCTGAAACATCGACTTGTTGAAATTTTTAGATCAGCAATTCATCTTTTAAATTCCTCGATGACAATGCAATCTTTCAGATGACTTTCTGTAGCCTATACGAAACAGGCTTAGCACAAGAAGACGAGCCCAAGGGATACTAGACATTCTGGAAACTTGCAATACTTACGGATATCGGGAACAATTCCCGCGCAGGGACGGGTTAAGAATATCACTGCAGCATCCTAAGGGTAAAATCGCATTTAGACAATTTTTTATTTTTTTTTTTAAATACCAAGGTCCCGCAAGTGTGCATGCGAATCCGTGGGTTGACACAACTGGGATCACCGGTGTTGTAGAAGTAAGATCAACCAAAAATAAAAATCAGGAGCATGCACGTGCCAATATCAAAAAACGCTTACACCCTAGCATTATGGAAAAGTGCGCTAAAAACAAAAGCACTACCCCGTTAGGCGCTACCATTGCTACATTGCTACTCATAGTTGTGATCCTGGGACGAGTAGGTCAGAGCTATTCGGGGGGTAGTAAAATAATGCAACGGCTTAGGCGTGTCCTAAGAGTCGCGAGTTACAACATTTGAAGTATGAGTGGTCGCAGCTACGAGCTTGAAGAAATTATGTTTAGAGAAACACAGGGAATCGGGTGCGTTTCTTGGACGTTAAGACAAAATCTTACAAGTTGTTCTAACTACTATGGATCGGAACAAGTTAAAAACGGAATTCATCATCATCCTCGCGGCGGAGCTAATTGACAACATCTTGACCATTTGAAAGTCCAGGGACCGTTTGATGTCCGTCAAATTGTAAGCGCATATGCTCCCCAAGTCGGATGCGAACAGAAGAAAAAAGATGCATTCTGGCTGGATTTTCACAACATCATCGAAAACATCCCAAAGTAAGATCTTCTGTTTGTTGGCGGAGATTTGAAGGGACATGTCGGGAAGACAAACGAAGACTATGAAGACTGCCGTGGAGGACTGGGGTACAGCAACAGGAATTCTACATCCTAAGCATGTGCAAGTTATACGGTATTACGGGTTAAAGATTGCAAAGTGATCCTGGGCGGAGGTTTTTATGGAGTCAGTGAAGAAAGCAGTTAGGCAAACAGAGGTGGCTAAGAAAATTAATTGGTTCAACCTGGACAAAGGAAAAGACGAAGCTTTTATTACCAACATGACAAATTTCCTCTTCACCATCATCGATGAGGTGAGGAGTGCAAGATATGTGGGATTCCTTATAGCGATCTTGCTTGAAGAGAGCCAAATCACTGCTTGGAACGTCAAAATACCCCTGCCAACACGCCAAGGAAACATGGTGGTGGACAGATGAAGCTAAAGTAGTGATACGGGAAAAGAAAACGGCTTTCAAGGCTTGTTCAAAGTGTTCTTTTACTAAAAGAGATGAAAAAGCTCGCCTCAAAGTGATACATAGATGTTGCAAAGGTCTTCCGAAGAAGAAGTGCGGTCAATTTCAAGCAAAATGTATGGAAGGCCTCTATCAGAAGTTAGAGGAAATATCGTCTTCAGCGTCTGATAGGAATCAGGCTATTCAGGAGCTTCAACGAAACAACTTAAATGAGGGAACAACTGTCTTCAAAATAGCCGCCCAGAGAAGAAGAAATGCTCAAGAGAGTCGTTCCATACAGTTCATTAGCAATGCTCAAGGCCAGCTTCTTGTGGAAGACGACAAAATTCTCCACAGATGGCGCCAGTATTTGTGAAAGTCTTCTGAATGAACAGTTTCACCGGGTATACATTTGAAGAGACACTGACGAAGTATCCGACATTATTGTCGATGAAGTTGGGAAAGCGGTTGGGCCAGAGGAGATAACCTCTGAGTTCTGGAAAACATGGGAAACATCGGATCCAGATGGCTCATGATTCTTATCTCCAAACTTATAAGCGGCGATCCAATGCCTTATCAATGGAGGGAAAGTTATATTCTTCCTTTGTACAAAGGAAAGGGCAATACGCGAAAATGCGATAGCTACCGCTCTGTCAAACTGATGTCATACACAATGAAGATCGTTGAGCGGGTATTAGACAGCCGATTGCGGCAAATAATAAGGCTGTCTGATGACCAGTGCGGAATCTTCTCGGATAAATCAAAAATAGATGCATTTCAAAGTGTGAGGATTATAATGGAAAACATCGTGATTCCTTAAAGAGCTTGCATATGGTGCTGGTTGATTTTGAAAAATCCTTTGATAGACAACTAAGAGGTCTCTTATGGGTGGAGCTAATACAACTTACGTACGCATGATCACGGACATGTATGAGGAAGCAAAGACAAGATTAAGATATCCCACAGGAGTCAAAGAAGAGTTCCCAAGCAATGTCAGTGTACAATACAGGAGCCTCATGAGTTCTTTGCTATTTATTGTAGTCCTTGATTATCTGCTTGAAGGAAAAGTGACGGACCCTAAAGTTCATCAATTATTCTTTACTAACGCTGGAGCTATCATAAGTGAAAATCGAACGTCCTCGCAACGAGCACTTGATGTATGGGTGGATGTTTTGGAGCGAAATAGGTACCGTATTAGTCAAATAAAGACAGAATATCTGTGCTACCCGTTCTCTGATCCACACAGGCCTATTCCAAACATTTACTTCAATGGAAAATTGCTTCCCAAGTGCGAAAAGTTCAAATATCTGGGATCTATGATCAATATCGAAGCAACTTGTGATGATGACAGCAATCACCGCGTAAGCGTAGGATGAATGAAGTGGCGAGAAAACTCCGCTGTCTTCTGTGACCGAAAAATGTCCCCTTAGCTTAAAAAAAGGCTCTACACCGCAGTTATATGTCCGGCGCTCACATCCGGTTCACAATGCTGGAAAATGTACAAAAAGGGTGAAAAAATGTACATGAGGGCTAATTAACTGCAGCTGAGATGAAGATACTTCGCATGGCAGCAGGAGTAACAAAGAAATCCTCCGAATTCCGTCGAAAAGGCAATCAACATTCCTACAGGCATGCAGTAAAGTGGGAGGGTTCTCTGGATCATAAGCTTGCCGGAAAGAAGAAGAAGGCGGAAATCAAGAACTACGATGTACTATCCCAAAATTAATTGATACATTTCCTCAATTTTTTGGAAGTCATTCCAAATTTTAGGAAGCGAAAAAGGGAGGTAAAAAAATACATATTTCAATTGTACAATGATAGAATGAACTTATTGAAATTACTTTAAACATAAATCCTTAATAAACAAGTCAATCCACTTCTACACAGATGGATCTAAATCCGATAGCGGGGTTGCGTGGCGGTGTTTTCTCAGATAAGCTAGATCTAAGCTTCTCATTTCGTCTTCCAAATCACTGTAGCGTATTCCAGGCGGAAATTTTGGCAATTAAAGAAGCTCTATCTTGGCTGAAGAAAAACGTGATATCTGCAAAGGATATCCGCATCTTTTCGGTCAGGCCGCTATCAAGTCCATGGACTCGGTCTCATTAAATTCTAAAACCGCCCTTGAATGCCGATCATCTCTTATGGAGATTGCAGAGCAGTTCAACCATCACGTTTGCTGGGTGCCGGGCCACAGAGACATTCCAGGGAACTGTAGGGCCGATGAACTCGCCAAAATTGGAACCACTCAACCTACTCTACAGGAAAAGGTAGGTATACCAATAGCTACGTGCGAATAAATATTAAAGCTAGATGCCAATAAAAGAACAGACCTTAGGTGGACCAACATGTCTAGCGACTAAACAGATCTGGCAAAAGCTAGATCTGAATCGGTCTAAGAGTCTGATCCTTCTAAATAGGAAACATCTCAGAGCCATCATAGGTGTCTCATAGGCAAGCATGCAACAAGGCTTGATGGTTTTTTTTTCAATTCAATTTAATTCAATAAGATCCAAGTCTTTTATAGCACAACGAATTCTAAGATAAAATGAAATCAAATAATAAAGAACTAAGTTTAAAAAATACATTTAAATATACATTTCAATTTATAAAAAAAAAATAGATAAAAAAAGAAAAACAAAATATATATTACAGGGATTAGGGACTAGATTAAAAAACAAGGATCACGAGGAGATGAAATAGAGAATAAAAAAGTAAGAAAGAAATAAAGGGAATAAGACATTTAGAAAAGATTTACGTACGAGTATTTACAATTATTTATTTTCGAAATGTGCTAATATTGCAGTTTTAAATTGGTCGGCTAACATTATTTGCTTGACGGTGACAGGTAATGAGTTTCAAGGTCTGGCAGTGTGGACAAGAAAGAGGCGAGACATATTTAAATAATTACAAGTAGGCGTTATAAGGTTAAAGGTTCGGGTTGACTGGACAAATTGCAGTTTCTGATAAAGATATGATGGAGAACGAGTCTGAATTATTTTGTGCATGAGAACACAGCATCTTATTTCCCAGAAACTCTGGAATGAGCAACCAAGAACAAGTCTGTGGTAGCCGGATACATGATGGAATCTCCGCATTCCATAGACATATCTCACCATGTCATTAAAGACAACAAGTAACTTGTGTTGTGATTGTGAATCTAGTTTGGAGTACACAGCTATGGCATAGTCAAAGGTTGATACAAGTAAAGTCTTAATCAGCCTGAGCTTAGTGTCCATAGCAGTAAGGCTGGCAAACAACCAAAGCTAACGTAGGCCTGCATAAATACGTGCTACAATGTAATTTGCATGGTCAATAGCAGAAAGGGATCTATTTAACTTGTAACCAAGATTAATGACAGTGTCTGAAAACCAGGGTCTACAGGAGTCTAAATAATTAGGCGGTATTAGTTAAATTTTTTGGAAATTAAAATTAATTGGACTTTGCTCGGATTTAAGATTAATCCATTATTTTACGCCCATTTCATTATAGTGGATAAATCTGAATTAAATCTTGCCGCAAGATATTCCAATTGTTCGAGATAAATATATCTGTGCGTCATCAGCATATCAGCATAAATACGTACAAATGCATGGCAACAAACTTGTGGTAGGTCATTTGTATATAAATAAAACAGTATCGGACCCAGAATTGAACTCTGTGGTACACCAGCGCGTATAATTTTCGGGCGAGAGTATTTCTGCTCAACAAAAACCTTTTGAGATCGATTTTGAAGATGGCTTCTTATTAATCTCACAGCGTAGTCGCTAAAACCAAAGTAGAGCTCAAGTTTCTTACATAGAATGTCGTGATTCATCGTGTCAAAGGCCTTTGAAAAGTCTAGTAAGCAGAGAAGTGTAAGATAGTCCGTATCATAGTCTAATCTTATATCGTCTAGAATTCTAATCAAGGCCGTTGAACAGCTATGTTGAACTCGGAAACCGGACTGTACAGGAGACAATTGAATCTATTTAGGTGACTCGTAATCTGCTTAGCAATGATCTTTTCAAAAACCTTGGATAGACATGATAAAATACTAATAGGGCGAAAATCGGGTATTGACGAAGGATTAGACTTTTTTTTAGTACCGGGATGATCTTAGCTTTTTCCCAGTAGCCAGGGAAAGTGGATGTAGTAATATAAAAATTAAGCAGATGGGTGACACAACTAACACTGTGAGGAAGTATCATGAAGCGTAAATTTAATCCATCCTCCCCAGTCGCATTTGACTTAAGATCTAGAAAATTAAGTATTACAACAGCTTCAGATACGACTTCAAAGGCCAAACACGAAGTGGGACTAAAAAAATTACTATTGTCAGGCAATAAACACGAGTTCAGACTGGGACGTGAAATGAATGAATTAATTAATTCATTAGCGTCGGGTATATTTGTTAACATACTCTTTTTACACAGTTCTACAGAACGTAAATTAGTCCAGAGATTTTTCGACGGTTGATCAGCACCTAGTTTGGACAAAAATACTTTTACAAACGATTTCTGTAGAAGCTGCATGGACGAGGAGCAAACTGTACATGTCCAGCTCTCTCCCAGAGAAGAAACAATGACCTAAACCATCTAAGGAATATAGACGTAAACAGTCTCCTTAGCTTCATCGTAAGCGCAAACTGGTTCCACTAGTAAGAGGATCATAGATCTACGTGGCATCACAATGGGCCAATAGGAAAAAGTGGGTTCGTGTTTCCAACAGCCACTCTTACCTAAATACACCTACCTAAATACTTAATCCAAATCACTGTATAGTAAACCAATTTTTTAGTTTGAAATCACTTCAAAACTAAAAAAAATTATTTGCGAGCAAACAAATGTACAACTAAAACGAATTTGTTAACAAACAAACTGTTGAAACCTTTGAAGTATTAACACAAATAACACTTTTATTTCTCCCAATATGCTGCGGTCTCTGAGATCTCCCTCTTGGGGTCTTGCAAATTTATAATTTCCTCCGACAAAATAAAAAAAAAAACAAAAACCATACAAATTGCCATTTCATCAGTCATTAGAGAAGTTTTCTCAAACCTCTTCCCCCTCTAGCACTTTCACAATCGATGCATATTCCAAATTCATCAGACCCCGAATAAATAATTTCGCCATCAAGTATATATTTGTACCTTTCCTTTGACATCAGTGTTTGAACTTTTTTGGATCCTGAATACAAAACGACTACTGTTCGACATCACTAACCCAATCCACTTACCGGTAGTCCTCCTTAAGTCTGTAGCAACTGCTGCTTCTGCCAGTGTTGGCGGTAATCTTGTCCTTTGCCTGAGAATACCACTTGCTTAAAATAATTCTGTCCTCTGACAGACAATTACTGGAAACTGTTTGAAAAATATCCTCGTCCATGTGTGTAGGGAGCCACATTCTTCCAATACTTTCCCCAACAAGAGCCTGCAAAGGACACACAAAAAATACCCAAACATGACCAACTATCTTGGATACAGGTTATTTTTTTCTTTTTCTATACTTACAACAAAAAACACACTTTTCGACACCCTATGGCATGTTTCGATTTCGTCCAGATAGTCGTGGATTAAGTAGGGATCCTGTTCCAGAGCGATTGTGTCGGGTGGACCGGTCCCAAAGTGCATATCGACAATTTCAATCTAAAAGGCAAAAAGATACCCAAATCGTGGAAGAAACTCAGATTAAGGATTGCTATCAATGGATAAAGGGTTCTAGAATAGTGACACTATGATTAATGACTTTCGATTGATTATACGAGTACGTAATCATTTATCATATATCAAGGACACTGCGGGTGGTAACTTGCCAACCACCGTTTTTCAAGGCCGACCATTCAACCACCCGACCAACTGGCCAAACGATTACAATTACAGCCCTGACAAATGGTTTTTGCGGTTGACAAAGTTTAACCCACTGTCAGCAATGGGGATGACGAAATTACCTCAATTTGTCGGTCATCATACATCGACTGTAGCTCGGGGCCCACCAACTCCAGTAACATGCGACGTTCCTCAATAAATTCTAAAGACAATCAAAAGGGATTTTCAACGAAAAAGAGAGAGAGAGGAGAGAGAGAGAGAGTGTTGGAAAATTCTTTAAACGTCAGACGATTTCCCTGCATGACAAATCTCTGGACATCGAGGTCTATACACTTACCGTCCTTCAGACTGGACACGTAGATTTTAATGAGTAATGGCTTTGGAAGTCGTGTTGATTCAGTTGTTACGCCCCGCAGAGCGTTGAGGATACCCTCCTCGACGGGGACAGCCATCTTGTGCTGTATATGGGGTTCCGCCTTTGTCTAGGGATTTTGAGTTGATATTTTGGGTCGTCAGCGTCCTTAATTAAGATTCGATATGCGCAGGCTCTTTATACTGGCAAGTGATTGCCAATTAAATAGCAATTCGAAACAATTTGCTAAATGCCTTGATTGGATGAGGGTGTCTATGTGTGGGACGTCATGGGGATGTTTGCAGCGCCGAGTCCAACGCAGGGCTGTAAGAAGAAAAATAAAAGTTTTTTAATTGATTTTGTTTTTAATAGACAAGCAGAAGCTTAAGTAATTATTTAAGGAGGAAAAAACACATCGAAAACATTGAAGTGGTTTCTTTTTGATTACTGATTTGTTGATAATCAATTATTTGTCATTGGTTCCCAGTGACACGGTTATGAGAGTGGAAAGCAGAGGGTTTAATCACCTTTATTATATTGTACATTCCCAGACATCCAGTTATCTAGTCACGACCATACTTTGCTCTTTATTTGATAATGAATTCTTGCAGGATAGGTCTTCCAACTGTGATGTCGAAGTATAAAGTTGTTTCTTAAGTACTTAACCCTCTACCGCATAAGATGTATATTTTTACCAAGAAAACCTTTTCGAAATGACCTGAAATTATTTTTTCCCATTACTGGGTAACCTTTTATGCCGGAACCGGTAATTTGCCTTTCTGCCTGATAATGATGTTAATTTATATAGGTGATTGAAACACGAGCGCGCATTAAAATTGGAAGTAAAAAATATGTTGCGATTTTAAGCGCTAATTACTATAAGTATTCGGTAAGTTTAGTTAACAAAACAAAAAAAATTATTATTTACCAATATTATAAATCAATTTCGAGTGCAAAAATAGTACTACATAGTTTACCGTTACAAGTTATTTTCATCGCGGAGCCATATATGGCTTCGTATGCATTTTTTCTTTATTTATAATTTAAACTGTTAATGACGCATTTCAAAAGTCAACTGCATCCCTGTATCCCCTGTATCAACACTCAGCGCAAAGTGTTGAAAAGCTAGACGTAAAGTCCAAAGGTCTAGAGGGAAAGATGACTTCCAACAACACCTAGAAAGACGGGAGTTCTTGCGATCAAAGAGAGCAAATCAAGATGCTTCAAACGTATATGCGACGAAGCGGATATCAACCCATGGGGCACGGCCTACAGAATGGTTATGACCAAACTGAAATCCTGCAGGTCTCCACAAATAACATTCCCAAAAATGTTGACAACCATAGTGGACTTGTTCCCCAAAAGGTTACACAACATGGTCGCAATCGTCCGGGAAACAGAAGTAGGACATATCCCAGCCGTTACACTATAAGAACTGCTGAGAGCTCTTAACCGAATAGGAGACAAAAAGGCGACTGGACCCGATGGTATTTCGAACACAGCATTAAAGGCTGCTACCGTAATAAAAACAGATCGCAACAGTTCATCGCAACATTGCAAAATGTGGAAGTTGCAACACTTAATGCTACGACCCAAAGGAAATAAACCACCAGGAGAACAATCGTCATATCGCCCAATATGTCTTCTAGACACAATGGGAAACATCCTTGAAATCTGAAACCTGATTTCGAAAGTCATGCTCCACGGTCGATGCTATCCAAACAGTAGTCGACATTGCGTCTGCAGCCATAGAAGGGCATTCCCACCTCCAAGAATGCTCAAAAAAGTACTGTGCAGTGGTGACACTAGATATCAAAAATGCGTTTAGCATTGCTGACTGGTCCCAAATAAGGCGATCACTTGCAAGGATGGAAACACCCTACTACCTGCTAAAGATAATCGCCAACTATTTCACGAACAGGAAATTACGGTATGACACGGATGAAGGGGTTAGATACTACACGATCTCCGCTGGGATCAGTGTTAGGTCCACTCCTGTGGAACCTAATGTACGACGGAGTGTTGCGACTAAGGCTGCCCAAAGGAGTCAGTATCATCGGAATCGCAGACGATATAGCTATCGTGGTCGTCGCAAAACACACCCATAAAGTCGAGTCAACCACAAACGCAGCCATTGTTCAAATAAAGCAGTGGCTCGAATCTACGGGTCTCGAACTGGCTTAACAAAAAACAGAAGCCGTTCTTATTACGAGCAGGAAAACCGTGGAATATATCAATATTCAAGTCGGTAACCAGAACATCTGAGTGATGTAAGACAACCGGCTGCGGTTCAAACAACATGTGGTCAGCGTGGTTATTCTATACGCGTCACCGGTCTGAGCAGATACGCTGAGAAGGAAAGAAACAGGCCGGAAACTGTCAGCGGTATACCGACTCGTTGCACTAAGGACAATCAGCGGCTATAGGACGATCTCGGACGAAGCCGCATTTTTCATCGCTGGAATGATTCCCATCGACATCCTCACGGACGAGATGAGGAGAATTTACTTCAGGAAAACCTCAATGCCAACTGATGCCAAGGCAATAAGGAGAATGAAAGAGGAAGAAAGTGTACGTTCTATAGCCCTATGGAATAATGCCACAAACGGCAGATGGACTCATACCCTAATTCCAAAAATCGATGTATGGACGAACAGAGCCCAAGGAAACTGCAACTATCACCTTACGCAGTTCATCTCTGGTCATGGCGGATACCTAAAGTGTGTATACAGATTTAGGCATGACAACTCTCGCTTTTGTCACGAGTGTCCAAATCAGGAGGAGGACGTGAAGCACGCAAATTTCCCCAGAGCTAATTAAAAGAATGATGGAGTCGGAAGAATACTGGCGGATTTGTAAAAACTATGCCGACCGAGCTACGGAGAATAGAAATCGAAAGAGAAGCGGCAGAACCAGCCGAACAAATAGAAACACCGGAGTAGCATGAATTGCTTACCAGCCCCGCGAAGTAATACCTAACGGCAGTCCCGCCATCTCCATAAGCGATGACCGGCATTCAAGGGCGTTATTAGAATTTAATGAGACCGAGTTCGAAGACCTGACTATCCGAAAATATGCGGATATCCTTTGCAGATATCACGTTTTTCTTCACCTAAGACAGAGCTTCTTTAATCGCCAAAAATTTCCGCCTGGAACACACTACAGTGATTTGGAAGACCGAAAGAGAAGCTTAGATTTAGCTTATCTGAGGAAACACCACCACCAATCCCTCTATCGGTTTCAGATCCATCTGTGTAGAAGTGGACTGACTTGTCCTATATGAAAGCATCTTCCTCCCAGAATGACCTAGAGGGGAAGTTTTTGTCAAACCAAAGTTCAGGTATGGTGTAATCGATGTTCTCTGTGCGGATTCCTAATGTATTAAGAATGTCGTCCACTGGATGCGACAAACACTCAAAATAACACCATTTTTGGAAAATATAAGTCATCGGATACAGTACTTATTCCAAAAGTGGAGCTTCTTGCAGTGGGTAAGCAAATAATACCCATTAACTGAAGCAGTATAATCTAGCCTAGCCTCATAATTGGGATTACAAGAACAAAGTTCTAAGTGCTGGAGAGCAGAGTAACACCTTCTCAGAAAATGCACCTGATTTAGGAGACACTGACACAATTTAGTGACAAGACTTGCATCTACATTGGTTAAACATGTCAACCACCAATTTTTTCCCAATAATAGGTATCACAGTCCCAAATTGCAAGCTCACTTGTATAAAAATTGACTACTATCTTTGGGTACAGACAGACTAAACCGAGTCCTGGAGGACTACACGGCGAGTGAACACTAGTTCATTACCTTCGTGGTAGGGAACGACTGTGGTACGGCACCAAGGAAAGCACTCGATGCACGCGCCGCTGGATGGAACGTAGCGCGGCTCAACCCAAAAGTACTTCGTGAAGCTCTGGCTGATGCACCGCTTCTTACTGACTTGAATACAATATCGTGTTCGTTGGAGGCCAAGCAGCTGGTGGATCGCACCATGCGCAGTGTCAAGGAATGGCGTGTATAGCCTCTAGGCCGCCGATTCTCAGGGGAGAGCCGTTACTGGCAGCCACAGGAAATCGCGACCCTGCGTAGAGAATGTCAAGAAAGACGAGCCTCCCAGAAACATAGAAGCCGCGGGTATGCCGAGTTGGCAGTGGCGGAGTGAGGGCAATCAGAACGTGCATAAGGAGCTGTTGGCAAGAGATAATGGAGTCAGTAGTATCGAATGGCGCTCCGTAAGCTCAACTGCTCCGACCTAGTCGGCCGAATGGAACCGCCCTACATGGAGGCGTCGACTATGTTCCCGGATCCTCATGGAGAGAGGAAGGTGAATATCATAATATCACGCCCGGAGAACTGAGGAGGGAAACCACGGGCTTGCCGGACCGTAAGGCTCCTGGCCCAGATGGCGTAGCGAGCGAAGTCCTCAAGATTGTGGCTGCAGATAAACTACATGAGCTCTTGTATATGTTAAATGCGTGTTTACGTTCCGGACTATTCAGTTCGGAAACTCCACCGTCTAGTTCTTTCGGATAAGAGAAAATCAACCTCAAAAAACCACCACAAAACCACCAATCGAGCCGGAAAAAACAGAGATAGTTGGCCGCACCAGGCAACGACGTTTCACCGGGGACTTATGTGTGAACGTCGCGGTTGCAGTAGCCTGCTCGATCCGCCCGGTAATTCGCTATCTCGGAATGTGGGCCGACTCACCACTAATCATTAGGGAGCACATAGGGAGGGCAGTGGATAAAACCACCAATGTAGCAGCGGCACTGTTTGAGCTGATACCCAATATTGGCGGCGCCAAAATGTGGAAGAAGAATATTGGCGCTATCGAGACGGAGTCTCCGAAAGTGACTTAAATGGATACGAGCATCGGGTCCCTTTGGATCCGTACGGTCTCTCTTTCACTTCCAAGATACTACTGTATATCGAAGGAGCTTCATTTTCAACCCCTGAAAGTCTTCGACACATTATATACCACACTCAGTAAGGCTTATGTTGTAGAATATACCTTTAATCCGGACTAAAGGTATGCATTGCTTATCAACTTATAGTCAACAGCTTTTTGGCAAGCATGAAAACTGTAAAAGACGTCTCAATTTTTGCTTTTTGTAATATTTCACCTTATCGACCATATCTCCAGGATCGTGGTAATATTCATGCGACGCTACCCAAAATCTGTTTGTAGCTGACACCAGTATCTTTCTACGACCTTTGTCTCTTGCTACGCGGCAGGGTATAACGGCACAATAAATCTAGATGACCTGTTCCCTTGCAGAAAATACCTACGACCAGGCATGGGTTGACGCCGATGTAATCCATTTCAGGGATTTGAACCTGCTCAAGATTCCAAGGACATCATAAGAAGGATGAAAACGTTAGTCATTTCCTTGTCGGGCAAGGCAATAGAATCATTTTATGTGAGACGACACACATGGCGGGGAGCATCGATAGCAGCAATAAGAGAAGAGTTGAAGCATGGCGAATAAATTTCAAAGCTGTCTTAAACTATTATCAATTATCCCTCTTAGTTTCATATCTATCTTTATCCAGCGTGGGTTCGCTCCATCATCTAGCACTTTTTAGAGACTCATTCAGACCAAAATGTGTTTGCCTTGCACTTTTTTATGTGCAGTATTATTGAAATGAAAACCTCTCATCCTTCAGCTCGGCGCTCCATGTACTTGCTGACTGAAAACTAAAGAAGACAAAGTAAATCCAATATCTGCAGTACTCCACTCGACTTTGTACCGTCCATGCTATAGATACACCATTTACGTCTTTCAATTGCCAGAGGTGGAGTGCGCCCTTTCTACTGAATTCCACGTAAATTGAAATGAATCTGAAATGCTGAAATAAAACGACGATATCCACTCCGAAAACCAACTATGCTGTGTAATGTGCTATAGAGCTGCTCAGTATCCGGCGAATCTTTGGGTAATTTTCGGGATGTTGCTGCTATAAGAAATGTGATTTTTGTTTCTGCTCAAATTGTTGATTTCGAATGAATAAGGACGCACATATGGTGCTATTACTCCGCGAACCGCAATTGATTTGATTTCCTCAATTAACCACTGAAAGTGTTATCTAGCTTCGAACTCAATCAAAACTCGGTGGCACAGACATATATTTTCAAGTGGTTGTGCCACTAATGATATTGTGTTGACAACCTAATTATCCATGGTGTCGTGTTTTGATGGGCGTTGTAGACGCATGACGCTACGTGGAAATCGATCTGATTAGATTTCGATATCGGATTTGATAAATGGAACCCCAGACATGGGAATAACGAGAAAATGCTTTTGCAATTGTTATCTCAAATAGTGTTTTCAGATGTCGGCGTGTTTAATTACTCAGTGGCAAATTCGAGTACGTACGCTTCCCAACAATGTGGACTGGAGCCAGACATTGAATATTTTGGTCTCGAAAAAATGGGTAGCCCATTAGAATTTTTTCATATTTCAAACGAGCTCTGGGAGACCTAACATTTCAAAACCAATGAATGTTATTGTGCGCACTTAAAATTCACCATGGCACCACCACCCTGACCATCCTGGGAAAATTTGTGTCCGCTTTTCAATCAAAAGGCGATTTCCACTAATTCTGCCGTGACCGGTGGTCACGAAGTCCCCCACAGGGTTTCTGTGGACAGAAAAACTTACTGGTTATACGTAAGGATACATAGAGAAGACATATGCATGTTGGTTTTACATGCTGGCAGGATACATACGAGTACACTCGAAAGTGTGGTTTTCAAAAATGTCCCAGTCCCGTGTCCTATGCCATCTACGTGCGGTAGTGTGTTGACTTTTTGATGCAATTAATTTTTATTATGTCCTGGGTGATATATTATACCTGGCATAGAAGTTTTGCTTGGGCTTTTGCTTTTTAATTAAAGATTCCTTTTAGAGATGGTTTTTGATTCACCTTACGAGTACAGACATGAATACGTAAGAATGTGGGAAGATCAACAGTGGGTTTGTTTTAAAAGCTCTTTTCGGACGTGTCCTATGTTTTTTGTGAATTAAGTTTAATGACATCTTTCAGGAAACTATTTGGGGCAGGGTTTTTGAATGAAACTACTTTACTATAAGTATAAGTCGTTCTTTAATTAAAAGTGTTTTTCTCGGAATACAACAAGGTGCTGAAAAGTCCAAAGGGTTCTGAATAGGAAAACAAATGTTGACCTTAAAAAAGCTTGTACGGGACTTACGGTCCAGACTCACTCTGAAGGGGTAGGGGAAGGGATTTTGTTTTGTGGACGTTCGCAATTGTTCTGGATTATTAATTTTTGTGCTGTGTCAAACGGATTTGAGCCTAAAACTTCTAACAAAAAAAAAATCCTGCAGCATGTGTCGCAAACTATTTTTAAAAAATGCGAAGGATTACATCTGAAAGAAAGTCATCTGAATACGTAGCTTTACTCTTTTTTTTGTGCTGTCTATGTCCTTCCACCTGGCTCATATAGAGTCTGACTGACGTTCTGATTCATGGAGAAGGCAGGACGGACTGCTAAATCTATACTGACCTATTTAGAATCTACACCTGAGCAGTCGGCTTTAATCACTGAGTTGTCCCATCTCTCCCAACTTCTATTTTTTCTCATATCCGTTGTCTCTTTCAGGAGCATATTAGTGGACTTTCCATCTACTTTTGTGCTTGTTACAGGAGACAACCAACAGATCTCGAGGAATGCGGAGCAAAACAGGCCGTCTGGAACTTTGCGACTATTGACTATTGGCCAAATTAAGCTTAGAGTCAGATGGACGGTAGGCAGTTCTCTGCATAAATTACTCCTAAGAACATAGTCTAGAGCCTAATGAACTTTCACAAATGCTCTGCTGATTATATAGAGCCAGACTGACAAAAGTTAATCGCTTCTTGGTTCACCTTAAACAAAGTTCTCCTTTACTACCATATATTGCCCTTTCGGGTAGGAACCGAAGAAGCTATTCATACCCTAGCCATTGAATTGGTCTTGTGTGCATTTCTTTGATAAAGGTACATAGCTATTATATCTCCTCCTTTGAACCCCAGCAAACCAAGCGTCCAGAAATTACTAGAAAAATCTACCATTCGAAGCGGCCAAGGGTACCTTCATCCACTTTCTCTAACGTCCATGCTTCTGCACCATTAAGCAGGATGATGAGGATCTTATATAGAGCATACTCACAACAATGTTCTTTACCAAGCCATCTCCCACTGCTTAAAATAGTTCGGCAGGTAGTCCGGTGAGGGAATCTGCGGGCCGATTGATTGGAAAACTGCTGAGTATTTTATAACTTGGATTGGGACAGCTGCGTAACAATCAAGTTCATAGCGAAGTGATTGCCTTACCTTACTGTGGTTGTCCCATTAGCAATAGTAACATACGCCGTCATAGGGCTTACAACGCTATACGGAAGAGATTAAAAAACTAACTGATGGCCTCGGATAAAAACGGATTCGTTTTTGACGATTCTTGCAAACGTTTGCAGGAAAACGACCTTCGGATGTGCTCGTGGAATATTTGGACCCTCAACAGGCCACGTTCAGCCCTTGACTGCTATCATGCAGATATCACCGCAATCGGATTTTCCATATGCGGAAAACTTAGGCAATAAGTTTTGAGGTGGTCGAGAGTTTTATGACAATGCGTACCAAGGCACGGAAGACAACGACATATGAGCAATATCCGAAGTATGACGTTAAAACCTTACTAGCCGGTTTTAACTCCAGGATAGGAAAAGGGGGCATCTTCGGTCGGACAGTGCGTAAACATAGCCTACCCTTCAGCACGTCTGACAACTGACTTAAGGTTTTTGACTTTACAGCGGGAAGAAATAACACTGCAGCACGCACACGTTTTCCTCATCTTAATATACACAAGGGGATATGAACCACTAGATCAAATTGATAACATTGCGATCAACTTAAGGCCTCCAGTATTCTGGACGTCTGGGCCGCCAACATTGACTCGGATCACTACCTTGTTGAAGCCAAGGTGCGGATGCGGATTTCCCAAGCACCACAACAAAGAAGAACTACTGTGAGAAGATATAACGTAGAAAAGCTCCAATCGCAAGAGACCACCAGAATCTTCGCCGTATGTGTATCCTGAATCAAGAACCGAGGGCCAGTGATAAGGCTATCAACGTGCCATAAGAGATGTTCTGGGTTTCACTCGACCACCACCAGGATATCCCTGGTTTGATGATGAATGCCAACAGGCACATGCACCTAAACGAGAAGCCTACAAAGACGAGAGTTGCACATGAGATCTATGAACAGAAGGAAGAACATCAGCTTCTCCGGAAGAAAAGCGCGCGATCGACGATATTGAGAGGCTGTACTACAGAAATAACGTAGAGAAGCTACGAGTCAAGGGAAGAAGACACGTACAGACCCCTGTGGAGATGAAAAAGGAAACCTTATTATAGAGTCATAGTCGGTGCTGAGAATATATAAGAGCACTTGCTGCAGACTGTGTAATGGCAAAGAAGCCCAACATACCGCCGTTAGGTAGAATATAACATCCAATCTTAATTACGATAGCCACAACTTCCTTCTGATCCCGGATGGCAATATCCAAGCTGAAATCTAACAAAGTAGCTCGACCTGTTGGCTTATCGGTCGAGGTATTCAAAACTGTTAGAAATGAGTTTGTGGAGAGCATATTCCAGGTCATTTCTCAGATCTGGTCAGAAGAGTGTATGCCTGATGAATAGAATCCGAGTATCGTTTGCCCGGAACACAAACAAGAGGTCCCTTCAGGTGCGCCAACTATAGAGGTATAAGTCTCCTCAACATCGCATACAAAATTTTATTTTCCATAATATTGTGTAAAAGTTTGAAACCCTTCGTCTACAACCTGATTGGCCCCTATCACGACAGTCGAATAAATGTTCACACTCCGGAAGGTGTTCTAAACAACTCAAGATGTTCAAGTCGACACCCATCATCTTTTGATCGATTTCAAGGACGCCTACTACAGCATTTCTAGAGACAAGCTATATAGAGCCATGCCTAGTTTTGGCATCCCTGCCAAGCTCGTCTGCCTTTGCACAATGTCGATTGAGAGCGCTCGCTGCTCTGTCAAGGTCGTTAGCGAGTTAACCGAGACGTTTGACGTCAAAAAAGGTTTAGGATAAGGTGACGCACTGTCATGTGACTTCTTTAACATTATTCTTGCAAGAATTGTGCTGAACTCATATAAGCAAACACTGGAGGCACAATCTTTCAAAAGTCTGTGCAAGTACTAGCGTACGCCGATGATACCAACTTAGCGGGCTGTCACTGCGTTCGTGAGTTCGCTGGTATTGAAACGAAGGCTACCAAAATCGGTTTAGCTGCGGATCAGGGCAAAAATAAGTAGTTGCTGTCAACAAGAAGGGACACACAATATCGATCGAACGTTTCAATCGACAGCTATAATTTCGATGTAGTAAAGGACTTTTTTCTACGTTGGATCGGATATGAATTCTGCCAGCATAAAAACGAATCGTTGTATCTTTGACTTAAGAAGGCAATTGAATAGTAAGGCCTTATCCCGAATAACTAAGAAGTCTCTATACAAGACTTTGACCATCCCAGTCCTACTTTGTGGCGCTGAAGTATAGACATATAGAATATGTCCTCAATCGTTTCGAGAGAAAAATCTTTTGAAAAAAGAAAGGAGGAGTAGATTCAACGACGAACTATACAATATGTACTGCCACATCGATCTACACAGAAAACTGAGCATCAGTCATCCGAGATGGATGTACGAGTACATGGACATCTAGATCGAATGAACACTAATTCTCCGGTCTGCACAGTCTTCGAAGAAGACCTCTCATTTGGTGGCGGGCACAAGTAGAATTTGACCTCAACCGACTTGGCGTTCACAACTAGAGGCAGTTAACTAAAGACCAGACTAAGTGGAGAGACTTTTTAGTTCGGGCCCAAGTTCACCACGAATTGTAGCGCCACCTACGTAACTAATTAAGTATCGCCTTATATCTCTCAGCTATCTCCGGTTATGTTGGGTAGTTCTGGCCAGATCAAAGTCGCAATATAGTCCATAGATTTGTATTTCTCAACATTCAAACAAAGAAGGCCACTTTCATCGGTCTGTATCCATTACAGATAGCAAGATTTAGACAATGAGAGCGGTATCGAAACTTCACTCAGTAGGTTGCTAGAAGGACAAAGAAATAGAGATTGACAAGAATCATTCTTCGATGTAGCCTCCTCCAGCATCATGGAGCTTACGTGCTATTTGGAATACAGGAATAACAGGTTGTGTTATAGGTCTCCCCCGCATTGCTTTAACGAACTCGCTTTGGCTTTATTTACGGTGGAATTATTTGCACTGTATTTGTTCCATGAATGAGTTGCCATTTTCTGCGGTACCCCTAGCTGTAGAGCTTCGAGCTTCTTCTTCAGTACTTTGTAATCGGAGGTTGTTTAGAATTGTGGTCATTTGTTTGATCATAGTTTACCTTGTTTTCTGGTGCTCTGCTTTGATATAATTTTTCTAAGATCTAACCCTGTTCAGGAATGGACAATGATCAGGTGATCGGTGTCAGTTACGATCCAGTTGGCAAATGTTAAAACAAAAGTAATCACATTTACAAATTCAAAAAATTTTTGTCATTTGGTTTTCGAAGCCCTATTTGCGTATCCCATGCCTTATCTGTTGGGTATAGGGGCATTTCTTAGGAATCAGTATTCAATTCTCGTCGCTTACCTGGGTATAAAAGTTGTCTGCTTTGTCTATTATCCCAGCCCTGATGCCTGTTTTGATGACACCAAGCCCACTCGTTGGGTTCATTTTTGTGGAAAACACAATGTCATTGCACTACAAACAAAAGTTAATGTCCTTATCTCTCAGTTCCCCATAAAAAGCTACATAAACCATTACTCCAAGTTTCATATAACAAATAACAAAGTGTGGGTGTAGGTGGAAGGAGTTCCATGAATCATTCATCCCCGTATAAAAATATGACAATCCAAAAAAGAGTTTTGGTCGCAAAGTGGAATTGAATGTTTGTGGTTGCAAGAGCAGCACTAGTAGGTGGAATTTTTATGACCAACCAATGCAAACACAATCGAGGCCTAACCAACTGTTCCAACGAGTACACTCCCATTGCTTCTAGGAAATCTAAAAATAAGGTCCCTGAGGGATCATATTTCTGTTGAAACCAACTTGCCTTCCTAGAACTGTTAGTTTCGAACAACAAGGAAAGCCAGAGTAAGTAAGTAGTAGAACTAGAATAAATACTTTCCGCCCTCAGTGATTGGTGGCACACGAAACTACAATACATTTGCATTTATGTACGTACCAAGAGCTCCAAATGAATGTCTTCTCGGGCGCTTAAAAAATTAAATCACCTGGACAAATTCTATTCTCATTCGAGGACATACTTTAAGCGGGTATCTCTATATCGGTATACTACTATGATGATTGGTGTTTTTTGGGGGGAGGTAGGACTTTCCGGATCTCCTGAATTTCATATAAATTGAAACGGGGAATTCCATTGTCATCTTACCAACGATATTCCCAGTCGTCCTGTCGTTTTATTGAATCATAAATTCCTACTTTGATGCAATGTACGAATCAATTGATTTTTTTTCGCTTCCTATTGTTCCCATCCATCAGAACGTATGTATAGATACATATACGAGTATTTGAAGTGCCCTAAAGTTTTATTTGTATTCCAGTCCCGTCTTGTGGATGACATACAAAAAGCAAAACATATGGGACATGTGCCCGGAGTTGTGGGTCGTATGAAGCCTCTGGGTTAATTCCAGAAATTATTTTACCTTTTTCCGGGCGGGCCATTGGCGAAATTTAATAAAAGAAATACTTTCAGTCGAACTCAATGGAGAATAACTCATCGTCATGAAATATTTGTTATCATTGTCCTCTTTGTTAGAATGCCATTCGAATGACTGACACTTGAATAGCTGCGCCACGAAATTGTCCTCTTGGAGGGTGTACTAGTGTTGGTTTGCCTTGGGGAGAGAAATTTAATAAGAGGAATCCGGAAACGTCTGTTTAATAAAATGGTGTCGGTGCGAACTAAAGTAGTATTACGAAGAAGTTGCATGAAAATTCCCAAAAAAAATTATCAAACTTGATAGTCAAAGGGTGTCAGATACCAGTTATAGGCTGTTGACTTCTATTTCCGCTTCAAAAGTCGAAGTTAGCTCTGTAGATCTAGGTTATTCTAATATTTTCCATGGGACTTTAAGCAATCAACCATTTCACCCTGATGAGACTGATATTATAGGTACCAAACCAATATATAGGGTTTTCCAATAAGGACTTGACAACCTTTTTTTTAAATAAAACGCAAACCATTTGACATATTTCAAAAACTTTATTATCGGCTTGAAGTCAAAACATTTATGAATGAAACTCGACTTCGTTCATATGGCCACCGAGGGCACGTTTGCGGCGGTCGATTCGTTGGACCCAATTTTCAACGACTCGGTCACACATTTCGGCCGAAAAGGCCGCTATTTCGTCGTCGGCGTGTTGGCATAAACCAATGACTTAACGTAGCCCCACAGAATATAGTCAAGCGGCGTTAAGTCGCACGAACGAGGCGGCCAATCGACTGGCCCATGTCTTGAGATAACACGCTCACCATACTTACTCTTCAATAAATCGATTGTAGCGTGTGCTGTGTGGCTTGTGGCTTGTGGCTTGTGGCTTGTGGCTTGTGGCTTGTGGCACCATCCTGTTGAAACCACATGTCCTCCAAGTCCATGGCGCGATAATGCTGACCATTCACAGTAACGTGACGATCGTTATCGTCGATGAAAAAATATGGCCCAATAACGCCGCCGGCATGCAATTCGCACCAAACAGTTATTTTTTGTGGATGAAGTGGTGATTCATGAAGCACATGTGTATTTTCACCCGACCAATAACGCATATTTTGCTTATTGACGAACCCATTGAGCCAAAAATGAGCTCGTCACTGAAGATGATTTTGCGATGAAATTCATCATCTTCGCGCAACTTCTCCAGAAACGCAATCGGAGAACATACGTCGCTTCAAATGATCCATCGGCTTCAATTCTTGAGTCAGCTTTATCTTGTGTGAGTGTAAACCAAGATCCTTACGCAAAATACGCCATAATGTGGTCTGAGTGATGCCCAATTCTTGAGAACGCCGTGGAATTGACTGATATGGATCGTTTGCTACGAACGCCTGAACGGCAGCGATATTTTCGACACTTCGAGCAACCCGTTTTCTCACTGACACGGCAACATCACACAACGAATATCTCAAATTTGCACTAAACTTGTTATTGCCTGTCTACTAGGGCGAGAATTACGACCGAACATTGGAGTTAACGCTCTTAAAGTTACAGTCACCGACTCCGAATTTCGGTAGAAAATTTTTATAATTTGCAGACATTGCTCGTTCGTGTACTTTACCATGATGAAAATGTTGAGTCTACTGAATAAATTGACAGTGACAGTTTGATGATTAGTGAAAGAGTGCATTCACAAATTAAATTCAAAATTCTCAAGTCCCTATTGGAAAACCCTTTATATATGTTCAGCCTCTTGCGTTTACCGGTATCGTTTCATTGATATCCGGAAGCCCCAATGGTCATATACTCGAAGATGCGTCTTTCTCTGAGGGTTCTCTCACAAGAAATGTCAGGATTTCTTGTATCTATAACAGTGGAAGAGATAGGGTATTGAACTATGTATATACAATAGTCGGGAAAAGTCGCAGTTAGTCTGATAAATATGTTTAACTCAGGCCATCTTTTAAGCCCACCAAACAGGGAGTTTCTGTGTTCCTATGCTGGAGCATAAGGTCATGAGGCAAATGTCTAAGAATTAAAAGAGAACAGCAGGCACTTTAAAATTGCTTAAAAGCAGATCCGATCTCTAATACTCGTTACAAAGGAAAAACAGCATGAAACCAAGACAGCTTCACCATGAACCTGGACATTTCGGTAATGACGCGGATACCACTCTGAGCATGATAGCACTATTTTCCCTAGCATGGGATTCTTTTTCCCTCATCGGATGAATAGTACCAAATCAAAAGAAAAAAACACGACTTGAGCTGTAGAAAGGCTGTCAAGGTTAAGGAACTGACTTTTTAGACATTCGACACTAACTTGGCAGAGGAAAACCTCCGTCTCATCATCATCATTGCAGGAAACGCAATATCCAACCTGTATGACGCTACCAGATTATAATTTTCTTTCGGAATCTTATAGTAGCAAGAGTAGGTACATAAAGATCTCAATATACATAGAACCTATGGGTCAGATGATGTATCTCCCCTTATTTTTCAGAGACGTTCTACCACTTTGTAAATGCTTTCATCAATCCTCCTACAGATACTCGTATATTGGAGAGATAGCACTAACGATCTTTCTTTCCAAGGCCATGGAAACTGATAAACCGCCAGCTCCGACCGGAAATACGGTCACTGGTGATTTGATGGCATACTTTACGGAAAAGTGGTTGCAAGATGAAAGCAAGGCAATTGCTCTTGATGTTTCAAAAGCATTAGGCAGAGTTTGGCATGAGGCTTTTGTCGAAAATGCATGAGTTTCGGATCTGCAATTGAAATGAAATGAATGTTAAATTCAAGTTGTTTTGACGGTTTCAAGTCTGATATCCACATAATTAATGCTTGTATGCCGCAGGGTTCCATTAAATTACCGACAATCTTTTTAGTTTTCATAATTTATCTCTTGTCGGCCACTTCTAATCCAATATACTACTTTGCCGACGCCTGCACCCTGTGTTTCGGTCCCGGACTCACGTCGATGCTCTTTGGCTGTATAACTCGAACAGCAGCATATATTAGGATTTCTGAGTTCTGACATTAAAAGCATATTTAGTTGGGGGCCAACAAAAGGAGTTCAATTCAAAGCAATCAAAACACAATCCTGCTAGCTACAAACTTTTCATTCTCATATGTGGGTCAACGACGACGTTGGAATGGGTACATATTTGATATCACCAGAAATGCTGCTATAAATCAGATTTTTCTGAGGCAATGTAAGAAATACTTAATCCCGTCTGAATTATCCTGAATGTGCAGTGTAAGGTATTTATCTGTCCACATCTGGTCAGGTGCTCACCAAATCTCTCTGTACTTGCCAGATGGGATTCAGAACTCATGTACACTAATGTTGACTTCAATTGATAGCTGCCAATATCGATAAACTGAATCGTACCTAACCTTACTCTTTTGCTATGTCCATTACCAGTGATTCATATAAATCCGCATTAACATTTCTGTCCTCCAAACAGTGAAGCCTAATACCCGTTGGGCTATGAGTACTCATCAGTTTAGCCTACAGCGCACTTTCAGATGTACTCTTCCTTTCTAAGCCGTACAACTCGCTTATGGAATGCCTGCCGAGCTCTTCATTTCCTTGTCATTAAAACCGGCAAACATTCAAAACCAACGCACAGCGGTATCGTTCTATTGCATATTACCTTTTCTACCTAATTTTCCTCTCTAGACCATGTGTACAAGCATTTTAAGGGAATACAAAACCTCTGGAGCCCGTGATTATTATACAAAAAGTGATAAAGCCAAAAGCGATACGAAAAACTGTAACATTTTTGTAGAGGAAGATCTATTCATTTCAAATGATAATTGTGGAGGATTATTGTAAGTTCGCAAATCTATTTATGGTGATCATATCCTAAAAAGTATCTAAAGCACATGAAAACGAATGGAGGGCTATATAACGACAACAATCAAAGTTAAGCGATCCAATAGAATATTGTTCAATATTTCTTGCTTCCAATGTTGTGAAAGAAGCATATAGATGAGCCCGGAACGGGGTCTAATTTTATTGACGAAGATAGTGAAATCCAAAGTGATAAATAGCCCTTCAGACTACATTGTGTAATTGGATTATGGTGTACGTACCAGTAGCTACGCAGTCTTTTGTGATGGAAAGTCCCCACTTAAACTTTAGAGTTTATTTTAGAGAATAATTGTGAGTTAAAAAAAACGCACTGCAATGTAGACGCAATATTAAGGTAAAAGAATAGTAACGAGATAATACCTACTCGTAATTCGAATTACTTATATTCGTAGAAGAAACTTCAAGCAATGGGCTAAGAAGGTCATTTGAAAATCACTCCCGGAAACCCCGGCTGAGGTGCGAGTATGAGGCATTCGGATCCGAAATAGCGTAGATATAAACGTAAAAAAGGAAGGACGGCACCTCAAATGTATTGTGGTAAAACGAACCTGTCAAGAACATAGACCATTATTGGTAATAGTCCCGTCCATCACACCTCAACTAAAGAAGGATGTAGAAAGTATGCCTGCTGAACTTTAGCATTCTTTTGTCCGACACTGAAGAACAAAGTACAAGAAGAAAAAATTTGTCAAAAAATAAAAAGGCTACATTCTGTAATCGCAGCTGTTCAACGTCATAATTAAGACAGTCGTGCAGATTTTTATTATAACGAATGCGCAGTCTGTGAAAACATCCATCTAAATACTGGCAAACCTGAATGGCATTGACATCATTCGTCAAATTCGTCTGTTTAATTAAGATCACCCCACATGCATACACTCATGCATAAGCAAGTTCTTTCATCACTTTTTACACAAATTAGATAGTACGCAGTCAATTTTGCATTCGGTGTTACTTCTGAGGTCGGCTTGAGTCCTTACGACAAACATTACCATTTTTTCTTGACATTGAAAAAGTATTCAATTATATCAGCATTGCCGCTATAATAGAAACTTAGGAAATGCCGGAATTTATCCTGCATTAACGAACCTGATAACCTGGTAACACGGTATTGAGGGTCACCATGTCAAGGGGAAATACGAAATACTTTTTAACCTAAGAAGAGAGGGAATAAGGGCCACTGCGTTCGCGGATGATATGGTTCTTATGGTCACCAGCAACTTATTTCCCACGAGCAGTAAAATTCTAAACTGTGCCCATAGAATGCTGAGAATCAACCCACAAACAATAGAGCTTGTTCTATTTACACTTCAAAGGATAATGCCAAAATGTAACCTTCTTTCCATAGATGGAACAGCCCTCCGACTATGTAATTACCTAAAGACTCGTATCGTGCTAAATAATGAACTGAGTTGAAAGTTCAATATCGAAGAATGTGTAGAGAAAGCATTGATCGCCTTTTACGCTTGCAGCCGTATATTTGGGGTTCAAACCCTAAGACCATCCTATGTACATGGCAATCGTCAAACCCATGTTAACCTACGGTAGCTTAGTATGGTGGCAATCCACAAATAAAATTAGCAAACTTCAGTTAATAATAAAAGTACAGAGGATTACATGTATGTGCACGATTCATGTCATGACAACTACGCTAACGGCGGTATAACAAAATATACTTGGTCTCTTGCTCCTAGATCTACGAGTATACATGCAAGAATCTGCAGCAAAACGCGCTCTAAAACTGAGTCAGCTCAATGGCTGGAAACGAGACCCGAAAGGTTAACAATCAGTACTTACAAGTGAACTTGGTTTCTGCTCCAATACGGACTAAATAATAACCCACCATGACCTTGAAATACCATTCGCTTTCATTTTCCCAAGGAAAGAGGAACGGGATAGAAATCAAATGGTACAAGGCTCGATATCCATTTTCACGGAAGGATCGAATATGGAGATAGGAATCGGCTTCGGGATTTTCTCCGGCAATATCTCACGAGGATACTACTACTTTTATTGATAGCCAGGCTGCAACTAAGGACATCGCAGCAGTTGAGATCAAATCGAGGCTTGTGAAACGCTGTCGTAAAAAGCTGAAGGCCCTTTACATTCAGCAAAACGTTACGCTCTGCTAGGTCGCTCATCACACGAAATAGAACGAAAGCGATCCTGCCTAAAAAGAGAACTTGAAGATCAATGTATCAAACCTCCACTCTGTAACTGCGAAAATAAGTGGAGCGAATGATACAAATAAAAGCCAAAGGTGTAAAAACCTTCCAACCTGTGAGACCTCAAGACAATTATGGTCGGAACTCAGCAAATCCAGAATAAGTAAGATTCTCTTGTTAGAAAGGTTCGCCTTAATGACGACGACCTCTGCTGAGGCTGTGGTGACATAGGCTCCCGGGAGGATGAACTCTACGTTTTGGTACCCTGTCACAGGCTCAGTAATTTGTGACAAAGAACTTTAGGAAATTACTACTTCCACGACCTTTCAGAGCTATCTGCTGCTTCATTTACATCTCTTTTCAGATTCGCTTTTGCAACAAGATAACTTACACCCGCTCAAGACCTAAACGACAACTAACGCTAGACGGAAAGTAGAAAGCAAAACTAAGAACCACAATCAAATACCTATCCCATTCCAATTCCCCCACCGGGGCATCACAATTTCTACACTGAACAGAGTTTGATGAGGTATGGAGTGGCGGTGGAGCCAGATATCTCATTAAACCGCTAACCTAACCATAGACCATAGACACAGTTCGAAAAAAAAAAATGCACGCAGGTGTCAAGACACGCGAACAAGGCGTCTAATTGACCGATAACTTTCTGGAGCCAACGCGACCAACAAATTTCGATTTAATCAACTCCATTGTTTGATTAGGTATGTACGAATTGGATGCAGCTCGCGTAGCTTTATCGAAAACACATATGATCCAAGCCATCCTCCTTAAATTGATCCCAAAATAAGTCAGTCAACATATATGTATGTATAAAGTGTGTTTTGACAAGGGGTGTAGGCGTTGTTTTTTGAGTAAAACGAACCATTGTTGGGATATCTCTGAAACTTTTTTGCATTATAAAGCAGACACATGGAGATTATTTATGGAGAAACATATCTTCGTGCTCTAATTGCACACCCCCACCTTTTGTTTTCCAAATTTTCAATCACTATTCCTCATAGCCCCAAAGAATGAAGTGTAACGGTGTTACGTCGCATAATTTTGCTGGCCAATTGAGCAATAACTCGATTGTTTCGCGACTTGTATGGTACGTAACACCATCCTGTTGAATGTAGAGGTCGTCCGTATCTATACCCTCGAGTTCTGATCAAAGAAAAATTGATTATCATGCTTCGGTAGAACGCTCCATAATGGCTTTTCCGGCTCATTTTCGAAAACGTACAGCAATACGACAGCTCCGGTGCACAGTAGCTCGTTCTGGGTGCATTGACATCTCATGAATCACTCGTGGATTTTCGGTGCCCGATATGCTGAAATTTTGCTTATTAACATAACCGCCAACTTGGAAATGGGCCTCATCTGAGGTTTCATTGCAAAAAATCAATGTCAGCGTCCAGTTTTTAAAGGACCTAATCCAGGAACATACAGCCCTGCTGGTGATCGGCAGGCTTCAGTTCTTGCGTGAATTGGACAAGGTACGTATTGACAGCCATATTTTTGACAAAATTCGGTGCAGTGTGGCTGTGGAGAGGTCAAGCTCTTACGAACGATGATTAATGGAGTTGTTTGGAGGTTCCTTTAGTGCCGCGATATTTTCTGTTGAACGTCACGGACGAACACGTTTCGGCACCTTCACGTCTTGAACTGATCACATATGTCTCTGAAGGCACATGATTACGTGTAAAATTGGCACGAATTTTTCGCATTGTTGCCGCGATAAAATGCAAATTTTCGTAAGAAAATTCAACGATTTGGATGTTGTCTTTCACTGCGTAGCATTCTCTGGTAAATTTCCCGAATTTCTGGATGACATCTGTCTCCATATGTCAATCTTGCGTGCATCAGCTGTAAAATAATATGCTTTTCAAATCCTACACCTTTTTGAAACACTCTTTAGTTTGGTTGCCATCTTCATCGATTGAGAGATATTGATGAAGAGGTATAGGTCGTCTATCATGTATCCTGCATCAAGTAGTAAATTTTTGTTGTAATTGGACGTTGTGAATGGCTTTGTGATTCAAACTAGCCAAAATGCGAAAAAATTTGCTCAGTGTCGAAGCCGTTCAGCCGCATACATAAGCTCCTTTGCTAGAAATATTGTTTTTTTTTTTTGCTTTTAGTGAGAATCTGGATTAATTTCGTACAAGTTTAAGGCCGAATCTTTAGAGTTTGAAAGCTATAGCGATTTCAACCGGATGTAAGCTACAGTCAATGCGAAAAACTCCCCCAAAACTGGTCACAGGGATGCTCTAATTTAACTTCTAATATGTTTACGGCTGCAATATTCTCTGTAATCTTTAACCTTTTCGTCTTGGAAATATTGTAAAGTGCATATATTGGGTAAATTTTTTCCACCAAACATCCAATAGCGATAAGCAAAAATTGGAGGTAACACCGCATCTCCACGAGTCATCGCTGGTGTTAAGAAAATTTTCATAAAATCAAAATTTCCAGTTTGCAGACAAGAAATATTTCAAGAAATAAACGTCTGGTTTTTATTCAAGACATCTCTGTAGACATCAACCCTGAAATGTTTTTTGAGAGCGCTTGTCAGTTTGACTTTAGATTGTGGAAAAAGCAAAGTATAGTGAACTCATACACCACAATGCTATCTGTTCGTAAAAAAGAACAAGAAATCTAGAACAAGACGAAATGTCTGAAATTTAGTCTGACATACTCGTATTTGTATCTCGTGGAGACATTATAAGCATTATACTTCGGTGAGGCTGTGATTTGCAAGCGTGGCTGATGCATATACGTACGAGTATATTTCCATGAATAAATGAAAGTGTAGATAAGTTGAAACGTCAAACAAACGTCAGTTTAATGTATCGGCGACAAACCTTCTTAGCAGAATGGGACGTTCCAATTGGAGATTCCTTTATATCATTTTCAACAACTAAAATGGCTATGACAAGCAAATAAAATTACCTTCGGTCTCAAAGCTGAAGACCTCAAGTTCACAGAAGAGCAAGGTTGCCTTTGAAGGAATAATAATCTACTCTAACGCCCAGCATGCAAAAGAAAATTGAAGGTTTATTCCGAGCTGGAACGCTATAATATTTAAACAGGTATGACACAATCTTTCCTCCAGTTTGCTGCTTTGGTTCAAGATCGCAGAAAATGTATACCTATCAGATTGTAGCTATTATAAATCGTAGTAGATCCTCTCGCCTAGATCCTGCTTTACCTATCTACAGATCCAAGTCCACCAGGTCTTCGATGGCAGACTTCATCGTACACTGAACAACTAGTATCAAAAATATAGAAGTTTTCTCAGCGAAACAAATTGGATAAAGCCTGGCCATTTGTTTCAAAGCAGTCGTCCTAAAATGAGTCTCGCAAATCGCAGCCCTTGTAATCTTTAATCAGCTCTATCATATCGCCTTGCAAACAGTCTTATGACATCCACAATGTCACTGCAATGTCCTTCGTTGTATTTGAAGTAAGCAGATGCTGTTCTCATCACATTTTTCATATGCTAACTCGTGTTTCAATTATTTTCCATTTAGTTGTCGTCCGACACCTTTAACTGAAGATAAACTTCAAGGCCTTGTTCAAATAGAGGAACTATTTGAATTGAGTCCTTATTCATGGTTGATTGCTTTCATTGCTGTCATTAATTGCCAAGAAAAACAAATGGCTGTGAGAAATCCCAGGACCTACCAACAACCTAGTGTCTAGGGCAGACAAGGGCTATCAAGACCCCTTAAAAGCACTAGGCTTTGCCCGTTTTTGGAAGGATATGATTAAATGTCGTGGAGGTCTTTTGGTGAAGAAAACACTTAAATAGGAAGATCACAAATGGTATCTCCATTAGTAGTGAAATGTTGAAAGGAGTCTTCAAAAAAGCATCGCAGGTTCTTACTTTCACAAAATTGTTTTAGATTGTTATCAGTTGGTTTTAGGTATTTGTAGAAAACATCTGAACTCTGTTAGGGCTTAGTGGAGTAAATTGATCTCCGACCTCTATCATTAGCTTTTAAAGCGCTCAGTTATTATCAGCTCTGCAAAGTCAAGGGAATTTTCAATTACAATTTCTATTTCAGGAATAAACAATTAATTTAGATTTAAGGAAAAAAAAATTTTTTTCTAAAACACTGACACATGACGTTTTCGATTTTCCAAACGTCAGTCTCAATATAAATATAAGCTCTTCCGGCAAAACGGAAAAGGACCGCTCCGTTCGCCTTACTTCCCATTTGTTTGAATTGCTCTTTTTTCGTTTGGATGCCTTGTATACGGTGGTGTCAGCTGAATAATGAAGCAAAAGCCCTAAAAATGGAATAACTGATGGAAAGCGAAAAAAAAACCAAACAAAAAGGCAAAACCAACCGAACCGAATGCAAAGCAAAATATTATCCTTGGGCATAGTGAAAGTTAATTGCGCCAAAAAGGCAAAAATTCTCCCATACCCCAGCATGAATGCGGAGTCCCTTTTCTCTATCACGTACATACACCCGCTCTACTAGTACGAAGTGCTGAAATAGTGAGTTTTAATACAGATTAAGGACATCTCGAATGTCCAGAAGTCTCACGTTTAATTAGAGAATGCTTTGAAATACGAACTGTGTTGGCTTTCCGCACCAACGTTACTATGTATAAATTAGCGAAAAGTGTTTTTTTTTCTGTGGAAAGTTATGAGATTGGCCGCGTTTTGGAGAAAAAGTGGGATGAGTAATGAAAGCTTAAAAGTGGCCATTTTCGACTAGAAATTTAATTTAGAAAATGTTCGTTTTGAATGGGTAAAGAAATTCTTTAAAGAGTTTAAAAAATTTTAAAAAATGCTGCCAATATTTGCATATATGTTACTTTCATGGTTTGTTATACCCTAAACCATAGAAATTTGACTGCCTTAAATTTTCATTCGTGCTTTTTTTTGAATTTGAATCTCTCGACCAGCACGCATTTTGTATGGAAATTGCATGGCGAACGGAAGTAGAGTCGTTATTTGTTGTAATTCAATCAAGGAAGCAAGTTTTGTTTTGATAAAATGTGCAGTCATTCATTGGGTAGTGATGTAGATTTTCTGCCTGAAGCCGAAATTGCTTTCGATGAAGAGTGTGATTCAAGTGAAAGTGAAGACACAGCTCGGGATCCAGCGGATTCTGATCCACTTTTCGTATCTAAAAACAATACGATTTGGAGCTCAACACCGTTGAATTCATCTAGTTAGTAGGACTATTTACAATTTACTTGTTGTGTCCATGTTTGATGTTTGTGTTTCCTGCTGAGGGATAGCAGAAAGACCGCTGACCTTCTAGAGACGCTGGGAAGCATTCGTTTGGTTTTCCAGCATCCCAGGGAACTGTGTCATTTGCTGTTGCGCTCATATAAGACCCAACTGTCAATGGAAGCTTTGAGACGCTGGCAGACCCAACTTAGGTTCGGGTCTTGAAAAACTCTAGTCTGAAAGATGCCTGGCAACTTCATTGGCTATTTCATTTCCCGTGATCCCAATGTGACCTGGGACCCAGACAAAGCTCACTGAATTTAGCCTTCCGACTGCGTTCAGTGATCTCTTGCATTGTTGAACTAGATAGGAAGTCCTAACAGGGTTCAGCAAGGCTCTAAGCATATCTTGGCTGTTGCTACAGTTGCAAATACTTCGCCCTTCACCTGTTCTTCGCAATATAGTTCGCTGCCGTCAGGACTGCGTAAATCTCAGATTGGAACACTGATCCGAGGTTTCTTAACGTGAAATTCTCCAGAAAGGCACCAGCGCCACATCGTATATTGGTTTTGGTGCGGTCTGTGAAAGCCCTACTGCATTCCTTTTCTGGTTCAGGTTCTGGCCGAAACCAGTCCTGTGCACAGGGAAAGTCGATTTTGTATTTTTTCCGCAACAGGAGTTCTGGTGTCATTGCATGGGACAATATGTCCAGAAAACCAGAGTTATAAGACAGCCGACGTGCAAGGTATCAAAGACCTTCTTTTTAAACGGAAGATGGCTTTGAGAGTGCAGCGCATGATAAGAACATCAAGGGGAGGGAGGTTCATCAATGCCTCTAGAGCGGAGCCAGGAGTGCTGGGGGTAGCCGCCATGCATCCGAGATAAATCGTTCTTTGGAATCTGGTAAACGGTTGCGCAGCCAGCACCCGCAATCAATGCCCTATTCACCAGCATTGCTTTTATCCACAGAACTATTCATTCGTCTACGCCGTGTTGTCTGGCCGAGTTACGCATGCTGTCAAAAGTAGCGTTGTGGAAATCACCAAATTCAACATCGATGAAAATGCCCAAGGCAGATTCCTTCTTATCGAGTGCGCCTTCAATTCTGCGTACGACATTCGGAAGCGCACTCTCGTAGAATCTTACATCGTTGTGTTGCATCGCCGACAGAGGATACAGTCGAAAGGCGGTTGCAGGTACAAGTGAGTTATTTCAACCTAAAAATTATTTTTTTAGCTTACTTTGAACAGACGTTTTTCTAGATCGAAAACAGAGTGAATCGAAAATTTGTTTGATGCAGGCTTAGGTCGAAAAGACGACGAAAAAATCGACTAACAGTCACGGATAAATTTGCGCAAAATTAATCACCCTATCGTAAGATGGTATAATTTTTGCAAATGGCGTCGTACGTCAATCATATTTAACATTTGTGGACTAGACAGCTGCAGTATACAAAAAGACAAGCAATGGAGCGCTATAATCAGCAAGACCGTGGAATAATTGTGTCCATGTTTTTGACCAATAATCGGTGGGTGGTGTTGGCGCAGCTTGAATTTCGATGTCGATTTCATAATCGTGTCGCACCTACTGGGCAAACATTCCAGCGTTTAGCTACTCAATTCGAATTGATTGGAACCACAGGAAACCATGTAGGGCGTGACCGCCACCGGACTGGTCGTTCGGCCGAGAATATCGCGGCTGTGTCTGCCAATATCGCTGAGAACGAAGAAACATCAACCAGACGACCGACGGGCCACGCAATTGGGCATCACCAGACGGAAACTACAGCGAATTTTAGTGAAAGACTTACACATGTTCCCGTACAAAGTGCGAACAGTGCATCAGTTAATGCCTACTGACCGTCAGTCGCGTGTGAATTACTGTAAAGCCGTTCTGAATCTCAACAACGAAGAGCACGATTTTGTGTCGAAAATCATCATGAGCGACCAGGCGCATTTCCACTTAAGCGGTTACGTCAATAAGCAAAATCTTCGTTTCTGGGTCACTGAAGAGCCATTACATCAACTTAAAGCCACTGTGTGGTGCGGCGTTCACGCGGGAGGAGTGATTAGGCGTATTTTTTTTGAGGATGCCATCGGCAATACGGTCACTGTTACTGGCGAATGCTACAGGGCTATGATAAACGACTTCTTACTGCCGGAATTGGATGAGCGGGACTTGGTGAACATGTGGTTTCAACAAGACGGTGCAACCGCACAGACAGCACGAGCCACAATGGATATTGTGAAGGTCACGTAATCTCCCGTTTTGGCGATTTGGCATGGCCAGCAAGATCGCGTGATTTAACCATCCCAGACTACTTTCTTGAAGTCGCGGGTTTATGCCAGCAAGACTCAGACAACCGCAACCCTTAAGGAGAATATTCGACAGGAAAGTCATGGAAAATGCGATAAAATGGGCACAAATGTGTATCAACTCTGGCAGCAGCCACTTGGTGGATATCATCTTTTCCACTTAACAGAAACAATTGTGGACGTTATAAAGATTTCATCACTCAGAATCATTTTTTTTTATTTAGTAAAAAAGTGATTCAAAAACAAAATTGGAAGATTAGTTGTACTTCAAATTCTTGACGCGGCTAGACGTACCCGCTGTTTACGTTGTTAAGACATACAGTACATTGTAGTACAGTATAAGAAGGTGTCACTTCATGTAGGTGGAATTCACGTCACCTCTGAGGACATCAGTCATTTTCCAAGTCAGCATACCTTTTCACATCCCGGAAACAAATCTTGATCGGGTAACAATTACACAAGGTTGTGATAGACCTTTTTCTTTTGCTTTTTTTGTTGCCTGGTGTGATCCAAATATCCGAGTTCGAACTTTTGATTTACGAAAAGTAACTTGCTTCTCAAAGTTAGAATACTCTTACATTAAAGTTCGTCTGTGCAAACTTACAAAGCCAACCAACTTATAGTCAGAGACTGTTGTTAGAATTTGAATTTATCGTCGAAGCCACAGAAAATGAGAATTTTACTGGGAAAACTTCTCCCAACCCAATACCAACGAAAATTGTGCTCGGCCATCCCAAGTACGGATAATCCGATTTTCGAAAACTTTGTAAAGTTTTCATCATCCCTCCTATTATACATCTCTAGCAAAACACACAGTGATTTACGTTTTGGATACAAAATCAGGAAGCACAATTCATTTTGCAGGATTAAATGGGACGAATACATATTTCGCTTCACACCAAAAGGACCATTTCCACTAAGTCACTCCGACCCACTTTCAGATATCCCCACGGCCACAGCTAATTGTTTTCAAATTGCAAATGAACAGAGTCCTAATTTATCACCAAAGTCCTTTCTATACACGTTGTTCGCCTCCGCTACCATCGTACGCCAGCCGTGGCGGTTTTGTTGGCTCTGTGTAGAGACCACAAAAACATAAATTCATAATTTTTAAAAAGCAATCCATCTACTACATTCAGCCGGAAAGTTTCTAATGCGCCATAAGATATAAATGTATCTACACAGATTTATGTACTCGTATACATATACAGTGCTAAAATAAGGCACACATGACTTTATCCTGTCTTCCATGCCCAGGCAATCCATCCGTCAAGTATTCATTACTTCGACCAACATCCAGTGCGACTGGGTATGAGCGGGGAGAGTGCACTCAAGTACATGGAAACGTTCAGATACACGAGCTTTTATCGAATCGATTCATCTTAGCAGTCTTTATTGGGAGAGATAGAATTTTCTGATTTTTTTTTATTTTTATGGTAGGCGGGGTAGGTATAATTGAACAAAGTAGAAATGCATTTATATACGAATAGTTGTGCATCATGCTGACGCACTCTTGTGAATATGCCATGCATGTCGTGTAGCATTTCCATCTCTTTGGCTATGCCTTGTGTGGTTTCGCTTTAAGGGTTTCAGACAACTCTTTAAGTTTAAAGGACATTCTTCATGAATTTCATTAGATGCAACATGTTCTGCAGAAGGATGAGAGTCTTTTGGACACAAGCCATCATATGGTATAACATCGGTGATTTACGAGTATTCTAGATCGATCCATTTTTGATTAGCGAATTCTTGCTCATATTTTTCCATAATATATATTATATATATATATATATATTCCAAAATTGGTACTAGTTAGTAGCTACTACTAGAAACTAGTCAATGAGCTCGTTATCCTTAAGGGCTTTCTGCCTTTCTATCCACATATGTTGCAGGTAAACCTTGGCCTTCAACCGGGCCCATGTCGTCTTCGCCAGAGAGCTTACACTTTAAGACTCTCCTTGAAACATTGTTGCGTGCATTCAAGCCAACGTAAATGCAATGTCCCAGCTTTTAGTTCTGCTTCCACATCCTGGTACAGTCTAAAAAATTAGTGGTTACATTTTCTCTTCTAACTGCACTTCATGAAAACACGATTAATATTTATAGCAGGCAAGAAAATCTGAATACAGGCTTGGTACCAGATTCGGTATTTCTTTGGCCATTATATTTCAAAAAGCAGACTTACGAGGCCCTCGTAACCACTCCTTTTCCTAGAGGTGTTGAGTAAGATCTGTCCGTGTAACTTTATCTAGAGCTAACCTAAATAGTAATGACATCTGTCTTCCCATTACAGGGATTATGTTTGAGGATCGGAACTGCTACAATATCAGCTGCATCTTACCTGACAAGCAGCGTACATAGAACTGGAAAGATCCTATTTCGATAAGCTTAAGACTTAAAAGTCGGCAGATTAGGAATGTAATGTGTCAACGAATTTACTATTCCTATACCAAACATCGGCAGACTTTCTCATCCATTTGTATTTGCTGTCAGACCAGAACATTCAGGCAAACAATTAGCCTTTTGTAAGTTCAGTGGTACGAGTAAATAGCCTACAGTACCAGCACTCAACACTGATGATTGACGATTATCTGAAGCCTTATGGGATCGTAAACCGGAGACCCATAGTGGAGGTACTCCGTAGGATTGTCATTACTCTAACAGCATGCCTCGCAGTCTCTTAGGGTCTTAGGTAAAGCGTAATGCCACGTAGGTGTAATGCGAGTAAGCAGTCTGCAATATCTTTCCCACAGATGGTCAGTCCTGTCCCTGACCTATTGAAGATTTCGGGAAGCATTCGTTTGAGTTGCCGCTATCTTAGAGAGTGATGCTATCGGCAGATATGATCATAAGAAACCCTACTGTCAATTGAAGACTTAGCCGAACACACAGTCTTTCCTAAAATAAGTTCAGGTCCTGAGAAACACTCCTCTGAGCCTTCTCTTGTAAGTAAGTCAGCGACCCAGACAAGATTTAGCGTCCTACTAACATTGAACTAGCTCGGAAGACATGAGAAAACGAACGTTTTTCGAAGGCGAAGTGACATCTAAACATGTGTTTCTCCAAAAAGACAACAGCGCCACATACTCAATTGATGTTGGAGCCATCCGTGAAACACGACCACATTCCATTCCTGGCCTAGATTCTGGATGAAACTATTCCTGAGATCCATACTTTCGCAACAACAGGAGGTCTGGCGTTATTGCATCAGTCTGCATGTCCATAGGACCAGAGCCAAAAGACAGTCAGAGGGGCAATGTAATCGAAACTCCTGTGCAACTTGTACCAGAGACCACTTTTTTTTAAAAACAAAAGCTACACTGAAGCCACATAAGTGCATTTAGAGCAGAGCCAGAGCCCCCATGCAGCAAAGACAGACCGTTTCTTGAAGTCTGGACAAAAATTGCAGTGACGTATTTTTGTGAAACCTAATAATTAATTTCACCATAGCCAAGTAGATCCACAGGACCCTCTTAGGTGATAAATCCTATGCCTTGCCGAAAGCTCCTTTACGCTGCCTGAGAATTGGCAGGGCCTTTCGCAGCAAACTTTTTAGACTGAAAAAGTTTGTTATCTAGGAAACGCCACAAAATTCTTGCAAAACTAGACAGAGAAAGGGTCAAAGTGGTTGCGTATGCAGATGCCGTGGTGTTACTAGTATCAGCGAAGTTTCCTTCCGTGACAAGTGAAATTATGGAAGCTGTTCTAGATACTTGGGAAGGGTAACCCTGTCTTAATAGTCAACCGCTCACACTATCCTTCAGTGTTAGGTATCTAGGTATCATGCCTGACCCAAAACTTAACTGGAGCAGAACATCGAACACAGTGTAAGGAAGGCAGGAGTCGTCGCCTTCTATGCTTGCAGCAAAACATTTTGAAAGAAGTGAGGACTTCAAAAAAAGGTGACCTTGTGGATGTACACAGCCGTAGTGTATCCAATTCTCACCTACGGGTCACTGGTATGGTGACCAGTGTTGACCAAAGGCTACAACCTCACGAAATCGAAACTGCTCCAAAGAATAGCACCACGAACGCACTTAGGTCGGCCCCAATAAATGACCTTACTGTGCTCTTGTATCTCCTGCTCTCGACCTACACACAAAAAATATCGCATTATGTAGCGCTGTCAGACTCAAGGAATCTGAGTCCTGGACTGCACGGTCTTATGGCCACAGTAATATCCTGGACTCGTTACCAAATGACACGGTCACGTTTCCAACCGACTACATCACACCCAAACTAAACTTCAAGAAAAACACAGAGCTCAAAAGAACTAAGACACATTCATCCACACCGAAAGATCAAGGATGAATTGTAGTGTGGGGGCAAAGTCTACCGCTTGCCAGATTTTTCTAGCGTCTTCCAGGCCGAACTGGCAGAATCCGAGAGGTTTGCACAACATAGATAGCCCAGCCGGTATCAAAGCAATCAACTCGGCTACCATATCCTCCAAACTGGTGCAGGAATGCTGAGACGAACTTTCCCGCCTAGGCGAATGCTTTAAGGTCACACTGCTCTGGGTTCAAGATCACACGACCTTAACGACATCGCGGGTAAAGGAATACGAAATCTAATCCGTTCTGTTAACTTAATGGGCTATCTCATATTCCTAACCAGGTGTAGAAGTCGTGGTAACAAAACGGCACAGTCTAGTGCTACTTGGGTTTATGGTGAAAAGCCACCTCTACCTGCTTACCTAGGATGACACCCAAATATGATATTTAGCTACGTAGAAAAACGAATAATGATGTCTTGAAACACTACATGAATCAGACCAGTCAGTTTCCTCACTCTTGTAAAGAGTTTTAAGGGGATCGACTGTGGTCTCATTTCTAAATACTGCATCAATCGACGATCACGTGTAGGAGTGCCTGCGCTTTAGAGCAGATAGTTGCTAGACATATTCTAACAGACAGTACCTCCACACTAACTGCATTTGGTTCAACATAGACGTCAGAACTATTGAGAGCGTTAAACAGTGAGTCAATTAACATGGGGCACATCAATGGAGACAGGCTGTCGTATTGCAGGCAACCTCCGCTTACCTCCGCCATTACATATTGGCCAGTCAGCACCCGCAAGCAGTGTCTTTATTACCAGCATTGCTCGTATATTGTATAAAAAACTATTGATTCGTCTACGCTGTGCAGTATGCCCGAGTTGCACATGTTGCCAAAAGCTGCTTTGTTGAAGGTACCCTCAATAGTGATGAATGACACGCGAAACTCCTTCTTGTTGAGTGGGCATTCAAATGCCGTCCACTAGATTTTGAAGCGCAGCTTCGCAAGATCTTCGCAAAGTGGTCTTGCTCACATGAAGCTCAACCATTCTTTCTATACTTTTCAACGCAAATGAAGTCAAACTGATTGGATTGAAGACGATCCATCACCACAACCAATAACAGATACCAGCTACTGGAGGAGGTCTTACTCAGCTTACTTAAAACTTCAGTGACTGGAGTGACTGTGCCTGTAATGCATCGACTATCTCAATCTGGAAACGGACACATTTAGCATATCTGAGTACATATTTGCAGGCGAGATCCCTAAAGACCTGTGAAAAATGTTCTCAGAACTAGAGGGCAAAGATAAGCCAGCATGGGGTCCAACAACCAGAATAAGACCAACAGTGAACACCTGGAGATAAATCAAAGACCACTTTCAAATTGAAGTAGGCATATTGACTGCCAGTACTGAAGCTGGATTGATATTTGTTCTGGTACTTCTCGTCGTTGGCGGAGGAGCCAGTCAAGTCACGGATTTTACCTAAGCGGTAGCTTTTACTGAACGGCTGGTAGGGCATATTCTTGAATGTTTCGGTTAGCTCGCAAGGTCTCCATCGGTTTTCGTTGGATTGAAGCATCGGTTTCTCGAAAATCAGGAAGGTTTGAGCGGTAGAAATTGTTTCACTCATTTTTTTAAATTGCAACCCGAAAAAGTTGACGTGACAGTCGAATTAGTGTATTGTGAAATGTCACTCCACTTCACCAATTCCTCAGTCGAAGTACACGATCCAGGCCAATAAACCTCAATCAGCTTCACTTCGAAAGACTTTGTGACTGATGTTCAAAACGACATTGTCACCCTTGGTTTCGTGCACAACTCTCGGCAAATTATCATTAAATTCTGAAATCCTATCTTATTTTGCCAACCAGATTTCTCCTCGCCTTCACTTGTCAGCGGCTAATTTACTGAATTCACGCTACATAGCGCCTAAGTGTTGAACCATGGACTCGTAAAATTCTTGATTTATGTCTGCCTTCAGCAAAATTTCCTTCTTTATCCACCGACAATCAGTTTTCTGCTGAGTCCTCCTCAAATAGCCAAATATATCACAGCCATGGAACTGCCTCTTGTCTGGCATTGGGAAACTGTAGCAGATATCGTAAGTGAGTTTCAAGTGATGGTTGCAGAAATAGGCAACCTAATTGGATTGTAATTAAGAGAATGGAATGCAATTTCAACGAACTCAATAGTCCACGGTCCGTCTCAACCCCGTGCAAGCGATGGTCTCCTCTCCCAGATGTATGATACGAGTACGTCGTTTGTTTCTATTAAATGAGCCATCTTCTATCCATCCCCTTGTCTCACTGACTAGTTTCCCAGGGTTCCCATGAACAGTTGTCTTATAAATTTGATATCACTTCAAGGACTTAAATTTACTCGAACAGAAATGTTTTCAATTTTCCTAATTCAGTGTAAGTTCATTTGACTTGAGATGCTGCCGAGGGCAAGGACAAGTACGAGGATACGAGTAAGTATGATGACAGGGATGAGGACATTCCATCCTACGAATTCCAAACGAAATTTGCAAAACAAAACAAATAAAACAAAATAGATCAAAGCCTGAAATACAAGCACCTACTGACACAGGACCCTAAGTCCCGGGACAACTCCGGATCCAATAACCGTAACATTTCGGCCGATTTACATTTAAGCAAATAAGTTTGAGTAAATGTTTACTTATCACATCAGAGAGATGGAGAAAAGTTGTTTTCATATAATTTTCCATATGGTGCGGGGGTGGGTAAATACCCGGATTGCCACCACTGTTATCACAGAGTTTGATGTGAAGACAAATAGAAAAGTCAATAGAAAAATATGAAATAATGTTTATTGAGGAAATGGTTTTATTCCAGTTTCTCCAGTGTGCCGGTTGCCTCTGGGAATTATGGTCCATTTGGAATGTGTTATGTGGGCTTTGATGCCCGCCTGAGTGTCACATCCTTGTGATTGGATTCGGTTTCAAGTTGTTGAGCGACAATTTCCTGTTGCCATTTACATTTCATTAGTTTTGGGCTAAACTTTTCGATTTGACTGATATAAAATGGTTGTGGTTCCGTTCCGTCCTGTTGGAAATTGAGGGACTACGGAAGAGTTCAATTTTTACACAAGTTCAATAGGAACACAAGTTCGTGTAAAGTAATGATATGAAAGCTGAGGACTACTTTTAGAATTAATGTTTCTATAAACTCCGTTGGTTTCCTTTTCCACTCACGCAAGATGTATGGCAGCAGTACCCACGGTCTTGTTTCGTTCGAACTGTGATTAATTTTTTAGCAAAGCAGTCTACAACATTTCCTATTGAGCAGCAGGAGAAAAGTCGGTGTCCTCTTAGAAACAGAAGCATTCGCTCTGTCAACCGGCAACTGCAGGTATGCTCATATCTAACTCAACAGTCCTAATGCATATTTTCTCTAAAACCTGCCTACCAAGTTCACCAGCGATTTCGTTTCCCATGACCCCAGTGTGACCTGGAACCCAAACAAAATTCATTTAGCCACCCGATAGCGTTCAGTGGAGTCTTGCAGATTCGAAGTCATATGAGATGGTCCAGCGAGGGTTTAAGCTCAGGTTGAGGGTCACTAACGAAGCAGATGCTATGCCGCCGCCACCGATTCTTCATGCATCAGGATTGCATATATCTCTACCTGCAAGATTGACGTAAGCTTCGCTTACCAGGAGCGAAATCTAACGTCGCTCTCCTAAAAGTTACTAGCGCTGCATCCCAAATTGGTTTTCTAGCTATCCGTCAAAATTCAACTACAACCCTCAGAATCTGTCCGGAGTCATAGCTGAGTATAGGGAAAGTCGATTTCCTGTATTCTGATGTCATTGCATTAGCCGGGATGTCCGTAAGACCAGAGTCAAAAGACATTCGGAGTGCAAAGTCATCAAAGCTGCAGTGCGTGTTGTACCAATGACCACTTTTTTTTAAACGGAACATGGCTTTGAGCTTCCCGACCATCGAATTAATTTTATGAAGCCGAGGCAGACCATTTTTCTGGTCTGGTAAAAGCAACAGTGATGTTTTTTTGTGAAATCCTGTTCCACTATTCGAAGCAAAGCCGTGTAGATCCAGCGAACACTCCTCAGTGAAAAGCCACGTGTCTCACTGAAGACTTCGCCACATTGCCAGAAGGCCTACAGTGCCTTTTCATCCAGGATGATAACCAACACGAGACCGAAGAGCTCGAAAGATGCTACTGCACGAACGATGTCAAGATATCACGACAACGAAACCCCCATCGAAGCCCCCAAAGATGAAAACGAGAACATTGTAGCAAAGATAGAGGAGGTTTTGAGCATTTGAAAAAATTTTCGGTATACTTTTAAGGAGATGCAAATACAGCTGTCAGGTAGGACATTCAATTGCTGTTTGCGATCTGGCAAGTCCAGCATCCAAAAAATATTCACTCTGCGTCAGATGAGAGTACAAATCGATGCTCATCACTTCTTCATCGTCTTGAATATTTCTTCTGATCTAAGCTATCAGGGATGAGCAGAACCATGTCTACTCGTGGAATTCCTGCCAAATTATTTCGAATGTACAGGAAAGAAACATCACCGAATTTCTTGCTGTTAGTCAGTCAACGCGGATGGAACCGAATATTTTTTTTTCCAAGGATTTATCCCTCGAAAAGACTGAGGATATTTTCATCCGTTTTCGACAGAGTCCATGCTACAGCGCCATAAAGTAGGACTGAGATAAGGCTTTACTAGTCAATTGCCTTCTTAGCTCACAGAAATAGCGATTTGCAAGAGTGGCTCTTCGCTTTATTTCTGCTAAGGTGTTGTGGGCATAATTTATAGTAGAGCCGAAGTAGGCGAAAGCTCCTACTACCTCGAAATTGTATCTGTCGATTGGGACGTTCTGTCCAATTCGTCGATGTTGTGTGCCCCTTCTTGTTGGCAGTATATACTTGGTTTTTCCCTCATTAACCGCTAAACCAATTTTGGCAGCTTCCGGTTCTATACCAGCTAACGAACCGGTGACAATCCTCTGAGTTCTGCCAATTATGTCGATACCTTTAGCGTACACTAGCAGTTGCTCAGACTTTTGAAAGATTGTGCCTCCAGTGCTTTCTTGTCACATGGTAACGTATCTAAAACCTTTTTTGACATCAAAGGTTTCGGTTAAATCGTTGACAGAGCAGCAAGCTTTCTCCAACGTCGTTGTATATAGACGAACAAGTTTGGCAGGGATGCCTGGTTTTTCCAGGATGTGCCAGAGTGTGGAGATTTGGTCGATTGTGAACTTTCTTGATCTGAAACTGCACTGATAGGGGCCAATCAGATTGTTATCGAAAGATTTCAGACATCCACACAATATGTCAGATAATAGCTTGCACCCTGTATTGTACAGACTTATACCAGTTGGCGGAGTTGAGGAGGTCTCACATGGATCTGGCTTACGGTGCTGAGATTCCATTCATCGGGCATACACTCTTCTGACCAGATCTGAGAAATGAGTTGATGTATGCCCTCAAGCACAAAGTCATTTCTAACAGCTTCGAATACCTCGACCGGTAAGCCGTTGGGTACAGCTGATTTGTTGGATTTTAGCTTAGATATTGTTATCCTTACTTCGGAAGGTGGACGGAAGATCTGGCCATCATCGTCTAAGATGAATGGCCTATTCTGCCTGACTGCGGGATGTTGGGCTTCTTCGTCATTATACAATCTGTAGAAAAAGTTTTTCCATATTATCAGCCCAGACTGTGACTTTACTCCGAGATTTCTGTCTCGGTCTTCTTGCCTTGACACGTTCTTTTTACCTGTTGGTAGAACTTCCGTACGTTGTTCCTCGAATACAAGCTCTCAATATCTTCAATCACGCGCTTCTCGTGTTCTATTTTTTTTTCTTCAGGAGACGACGATGTCTCTTCTGCGCGTATAGCTCATGAGCAGCTTTCATCCTTCGTTGTCACTTTCAGTTCTATTTTAACAGCATGCGCTTGCCGGAATTCTTCGTCAAGTCAGGGATTTCTTAGTGGTGATCGAGTGAAAACCCAGCGCATCAGTTGCGGCGTTTCTGATGGCACTTTGGGAGTGTTGCCACTGGTCTTCGGTATTTAATGCTGGCGACATAGGAATTGCTGGGAAATTTCGGAATACGCGTTCAGAAAAGATTCTGGCGGTCTCTTTCGATTGCATCTTGCCTAGGTTAAATCTTCTCACAGTAGCTCTTCTTTGTTGTGGCTCAAGCAACAAGATGGTGATCCGAGTCAATGTTGGCTACCCGAAATATTCGGACCTTCAGAGTACTGGAGGAACGTCTTACGTCGATCACAATGTGTTCAGTTCGATTTAGCATTTCATGATCTGGAGACCGCCATGTTGTCTTGTGTATACTGAGATGACGAAACGTGTGCTTGCTATAGTGATCCTTCGTCCCACCACACAATTTAAAGCTCGTCAGACATGATCTCGAGTAGGCTATGTTTACCATCTGTCCTACCAAAAATGTCCTCCTTTCCTATCCTAGCATTAGAATTGCCCCGTAAGATTTTAACGTCATGCTTAGAACATTGCTGATAAGGTTTATCGAGGCGCTCGTAGAAACATTTTTGAGTGGCGTCATTCTTCTTGGGGCATAATACATTCTTAGACTGCCGCATATGATAAATTTGCATCCGAATAAGTGCTGTTTCTTTTCCCTATAGCAATCACCATAGTATATGTCATCCTTATGTCTGGCCCATCCCATTCCACTTCCTGGACTGTGGTGACATCTGCATAATAGCAGTAAAGGGCCTCGCTCATTGCTCAGCTGCACGTGGCCTATTATGGGTCCGCACATTCCACTAGCAGATCCGAAACGTTTTTAATGGTCATCGACAGGGAGTAATTTGTTTTCCGAGGCAATTAGTTGGTTCATCACATCCTTTTAATCTCTTTGGTATACCGTTGTAAGCCCTATGATGGCTTAGGCCAGTATTATGGTACTGGCCGAGCTTTTTCTGGTCATTATAGCCTGCATGAGTAAGGGTTTATTCGGCGATCACTACTGGGAGGTAAGGCAAGCACTACGTTCCGAACTTGATTGTTTCGTTGCTGGCTCCAGGATAGCCAGCAGTTTCCCGATCAATCGCGGCGCAGGGCTCAGTTAATTTAGCATAAATGAATTCAAACTCAGCGGTTAGTGCCTTCTTAATAAGTTTGGGGTCAAGACTATTTTGAATTGCGAGGAAGGAACCCCGACCTATAGAATCACCGTAATTCTCATGGCCGTAATCACGAAACACTGTGAACTTACACTAAGCGAGTTCATAATATACCAAATATTCCCGGGAAAAATCTAAGAAGTCCAGATCGCCATACACCACCTCTTTATCGATGTCATGGCCGCATATGACAGCATCTGCAGAAACAAGTAATGCAGGGCCACATCTATGATAATTGTACATCCTGTCCCCAAGTGGCTACCAGGAGTCGAATTGTACCTCAACTATTTTAAAGGCAATCAGTCAACGGCCGCGCTAGGTCACTGGTTCGGGGCCACCTAGAACTATAGCGCCATCTAATTAAATAAGTAGGTAACAAAGTAGATCTCAAGTGATTGCACTATTTTTTTTTTTTTTTTTTGTTTTAGGATAGAGCCCAGTATTCAATTTGAAATATGTTCCAAACCACTCACCTTAAAGTGGTTCAAACAGCTGCACGGTCTGCAAATGAATTTAAAGCATTTGCTGGTATTTTTTGTTGAACTGTTGTGCAAACAAGTTGCGAGCTGTTCCGTAGTTTCACTCGGAGTGGAGTACGGCTTTGTGAAATAGGACAATAAAAATTCATTGCATCATATAAAAGCAAGAATATTTACGGGACTTCACTCAAAATCAGAAAAAAAAAAAAAAATTTTAAACTTTTAATGCTTCGTGTTTTTACTATGTTGCAGATTATGTGATGTTTTTTTTTTATGACAGGGGTGATGAATTGTGTTTTTGTTGGCCTTCGTTATGACAAAATTAAAAGCATTTTGTCGAAAGTTGAAGGCAATAAAATGCACAACATAAAGCAAACATTTGGAATGTTCTCAACAGAAAGTAAGTAGATAAAATAGCTCAGAATTTTTATTCAAATAAAGGATGAAATGGGTCTGCTGTTTAACAAAGCGTGTAATTCTTATACCATGCTGGATGGCCTCCATAAGAAAGGAATCGTACGAGTCTATGGTTTCAGTCATAAAAAAAAAGTTTGCAATTTAATGAGGCTTCTCCATCACTCCAGAGTTAATGAGCATTCTCAAAATATTTGTATACAACGGGGGGAGACAAGGAAATATGAAGGATAGAGGCATCAATGTACATTGGTCCTGAATGTATATGTACAGTACATGTACATTGAATGGAAAGTAATTTTTTGTGTTAAGATGAGACTGATGGACATAGACATAGCGTAATCTGTGTGAAGCTGGGAATGTTTGAGGTAGCGTAATGCTACTTTCCCTAGAGAATTAGTGATAACATTAGTTGCAAAGCAAAGTAAGCTAAGAAATATCACATTGCATTGGTGTGAAAAAGTGTCAATTTACAGTGCAATATTTATCTATAGACTTACCACACGTTCTTCTCGTTTCTGTAGAAAACACTGGGGAAAATCCTGGACCAATATATAAGACAAAAAGTCAAGTGACACAACCTACGTGCTTTTCAATACGCTTAACTAAAACGAAAATCAGGAAAACGGTTGCAGGAGGTACTCCACAAGGAAGAGTGATTTCTTTCTCCATCTGTGGCTTCTTTTTGCAAACCACATCCTCGCAAGTTACGAATAGAAGGTGTTAAGGCAGTAGAATATACAGACAACATAGTCATTCTGGTGCGAGGAAAACATCTTCCAACGACCAGCGAACTAATGGAGTCAGCCTTGTCATCCTAGGTCCTTCAAAAACTGGACTAGTGTTGTTCACAAGAAAAAGAAATCTAGAAAATTTTAATCTTCGTAAAATCAACGGAGTTGGGATAGAACTTTCATCTGACGATAAATATCTAGGAATCATCATAGACTGTAAGTTCAGTTGGAAGCATAACATCGAAGAAAGAACCGGAAAAGCATTAGCAGCACTCTACACATGACAAAAAAACTTTGTTAAACGTTGTGGTCTAAGAGCATGTATAATACACTGGATGTACATGGCCATAATAAGACCCATCCTTACCTGTGGTGCGCTGGTATGGTGGAAGACTAGTTATCTCAGAACAGTCATACAAATTCAAAGATCAGCGTGTGTCGCAATAACAGGAGCGTTAAGGTCTACTGCTCAAGCTTCACTAGAGATAATGGTCAACCTCCTTCCTTTAGACGAATTCCTTAAACGCGCGTCTTTCAAAATCTCGGTCAGACTAAAAGAATTAGGCCAATGGACGCACCGTAATTTAGGACACGCGTCTATATTACAGGAGTACGAACCATCAAAACTGACAAAGTGTAGTGATTGGAATTTTTCCATGACATGACCGGTTAACTAACACTGCCACCAACAATGGAAAACTCCACTTCTACACTCACGGCTCCAAAATGAAAAAAGACACTGGAACTGGAGTCTACTATGAAATGCTACAGATCCAGGACTCCTTCAAGATGCGGGACGAAGGTAGTATTTTTTGGGCAGAAATACTTGCCAATTGAAACTCTAAAAGGAAAAATGGAACTTATAGGCAGAGAACGATCCAACAAAGCATAGATCTCTAGGAGTGACTGTGTCATCTCACGCTCTCTTTGGCCAAACCTGGACTGCAGAAGAACACGTGCCCCCCTCAGACTTAACAAAGAAGACATCCGTATCGATAATAACGAAAAAGGTAGGAACAGACGGTGGGCGAGCCTGCGTCTCCTCACGCATAGGTGTCCTAACTGGTCACTGCCTCAAAGGTTGGATGTCCAGAAGAATCGGAGCCTCTTCTCAACATTATTGTAGAAGCTACGCTTATAATAACGAAGAGGAAACAGTAACTATCACACATTTGCCTTATCCTCAAAATTGTGAGCAGAATCATCAAAGAGCTGAGTAGTGGTTCCAGCTCTGGATAACATCGGGAGAGTTAGATATTTCTTAGGAAGTCTTTGTTCATTTTAATTAATAATATAGACTCCTATTAGACTCATTATTTACCATCTTAAGAAAGTATTAACTTTTGACATATAATTCTAAAACCAAATTGAGCTGCGTATCCGCGCCTGTAGTGGTAGCTACTCTGCGTCTAAGATGATGTTACTTGGAGGATTATTGAAAAAAGATACGCTGTGCGAGTAAACCATTGAGATATGAGACATTATTTGGTCCATGTTTTATAGAACGTCCATATAGCAGTAACAATTTCTACAGACTAGAGATCTTAAACTGTCGAAGCAGCTCCTTGAAATTGTAAGCCTTACGCGTTCCTATTAACTTCAAAGCAAAGAGTTATGTACCTATGTGAGGTGAATTTCATTCGGTTGATCGTTTGTCCTCGCTGGAGTTCCACTTCATTCAAGTTTCACTATTGATGACACCATTGATTAACCAGCTACAGATAGGAACAGCCAGACCACAGAAATTCTCTCTGATATTGACTCAGAAATAACCCATGAAACGAAGGGCTACACTTGTGAATCGGTATTTCTGTGAAAATAGAACGCAATTGAGTAATACTCGTAAGTCTTCTCTAGAAACCATGACGAGAGTCCATTTACGTTCCCAACCATCTTACTCCATATCGCAGAAGTATGGACGCTTGTGAAGGCGAACAGAGATATCTTTGGTCGTGTTGAGCGTAATGTAATTCTACTAATGTTGGTCCGACAATATTTATGTTGGCGGACTAGAGCAGGAGATGTAACCATCAAACTTGTCAGAAAACTGCGCATCATCCGCCTCTGGAGGGTTGGTGTCCAGATCCACCTGGAGTAGTAACCCCATCTGAGTTTGAATTCAAATCGCAGCAAAATTAATGAATTTAGACTACGAGGTGTGCCACTCGGCGTTCTCAAAAGGGCAAGTTGGTCAGACTAAAAACACTCAGAAAATTGTATAGCACCCACACCGAACACTGTGGAGAGTGATCTTTTAGTGAACGACCAGTTCGCCGAGTTAAAAGCATTTTTAACGTCCAGCGTTACTACTGCACAGTACTACTTTGTGCCGTAGAGCCATCTTTCCCCTTTAATGGCGTCCTTTGCGATATTATCTACTGTTCTTATGGTATCAACGGTGGATCGCATTTTTCTAAAGCCAAATTGGTAGTCTGAGAGGGCTTCTTTTTCGTCTGCCACTACGAGTAGCGTAGGCTTCTTTCCTTTCGGTAACAGGACCAAATATTCGAAAAACGTTCCTTGTTCAAGGCACTTTTGCATCGCCATCATAAATAGGTCTGATCTCTTTTTTATAGCCGCTTTTATTGCCTTATTCGGGATGCCGTCTGAAAACAATCTTGTGCGCTAGCCAAGAACTGCCATATTTACCGAACCTCTGGCGAACAGTAAGAGTAGCGAGAAGAATTGAAAAAGATGGATTTACGTCCGTGTAGAACTTTTAGACCAGTTTGACTTTCTTTATATTGAAAGAACATTTGGGTTTTAAGTGCGTAGAACTGATTTGTGGATGTATTCCCTATCGAAGACTCAACATGTCTACCAATACAGAGTTTACAGAGTAGAGTTTGAACGTGCATTCGACAACAAGGTGCTTCGACAGCGCAATTTTTGAGAGATGTATAACTTACCCAGACAACACGGCGTAAGCGTATCACTGACTAGTTTTATGGATAGAAGCAATCCAGGTAGATGTGATCCTAATTGGACCAATATAAAATGCTGGGGGTAAACGGGGGTTGCCCTCAGGGCGGCATCCTTCTAATTAACGCTCTCAATTGTTCCAACATCTGCGATCAGGCGTACGCACTGACTGTTGGATCATACACAGTGACTGTCTGAACAGACCTAGATGCAATCGATGCTTACTGTCCAAAAAGTGGGCTTTCAGTCAATTTACTTTAAGTAGCGTTGTTCTTTTCACCAAGAGCAGGAAGCTGATGGGTTTAACTCAGCTAGTAGTATGTACTTAAGGGCATCCCCATCTGTTTTCCCAACGTACATAAGTGGTTGGATGCCATTCTGTATATCAAACTTTGGACAGAACATGCCGTATTGAAAATTCCCAAGGCCCTATCGGCCTTCTGGCATCGTAAGGAGTTGTCGGCAAGTTTTACGATATATCAAAGATGAAACTTCTTTCGATGGTTGTTGTAAGATTAGTTATACGTACAGAAGTGGTCTTTGTTACAGCGCGCATTGGAGTTTTAATGACCTTTCGCGCTGGCTGCCTTTTAGCTCTGACCTTATGGACATGCCGTTCGATGCCACGACAACTGAACTTCTGTTGCTGCGAAAGTACGAAATTGACTTAGGAATGTTTAGGGCCAGAATATGGCCCAGCATAAGAACGTATTGGGGTCTTAACGGATGTTTTCATAAATGATCTTGGAAGCTGCCCTTGTGTCGATTTATAGGACGACAACTAAACCAAGCTGCCGTTGATATCTTGTTGAGTATTTTACCATTTACAACTTTGTTCGAGAATGTAATGCTCCTCTGAACGCTATCGGAAATTTGAATTCGCTGAGTTAAGTTAGGGTCCCAAATCAGTTTGCAATCAGCGTAAATGAAATCACCGATGAACTTGGTAGGAAAGGCATAGAGGAAAGTTTCTCCGGACATGAACCTGAATTCTCGGCTAGAGCTTACATTAGCACATGATTTTTTTGTGAGTACAACTTTAGATAGCATGCCTCCCCAGAGTGCATCTTGACATCCTTGAAAAGTCAGTGACTTTGGCGTGGTGTGAAGGCTAAACACCTAAGGTATAAGTGACGCAACATCCGGCGACGTTTACTGGAAGAGTCACTATGACTGTAAGTGTCCGGCCTATATTCGCATCACCAGCGTCGGTAGCCAATTCCAAATATGTAAATCGATGTCCGGCGCCGAGGTTTAGGTGGGTGTGCTGTCGATCCGCGTTCTCCGAAAGCGACTTATCTCGGTACAATGCGTCGGGTTAGTGGACCAGCTGGGCCTGATAATCACGCCCGAAAATATCGTTTAAGCTATGTTGAATTGCGAGGACGCATTTAGGAGCGCTAATAACAAAAAAGAAAAGGGAGGAGCAGGCGATGGACGGCCTGCGTCTCCCCATGAGTAGATGTATACATTTTGATACGGAGACTAGCTGGGCTGGCTGTGCATATCTCTAGCTCCTCCGGGTTGGAAACAGAGTGAAATACCAGAACGAGCAGTCGCTCTTAGAGGCTTGAATAGCAGCCCACAGGAAAGAGACTACGGTACTCGAGGTGCTTGCGGTGGGTGTTTTTTAGACTGAAAGCTTCCCCGTTACTGTTGTGGGGTTTTAAGAACCTGAAGAGTGGCTCCACCCTGAAGTTACGTTAACGCAGTTCCAGAATGCATTAAAGCCACGCGCCAAGATGGCGAGAGAATTAGGTTGGATCGAACTAAGCGATCGCTCGATCCCTAGCTAGCTGCCTCCAGTTTCGCCACCTGAGTATTGGCCTTCCTCTACGGCGCTGTCCCTCGGGAGCGAATTCAGTCTTTGGATATTCACTCTTCTGGTTAGGTCGATGTCGCTTTACAATCCGTAGAGTTCATTGTTGTATCTATCTCCTCCTCCATTCACCGTCACTGCAGACGAGACCGAAGATCGCCCGAAGAATTTTTCTCTCGAAGCAAACAAGAACACCCTCATCCATTTTTGATAATGTCCATGCCTCTGCGCCATAGAGCAGGACCGGGATTATTAAGGTCTTATAAAAGGGTCACTTTTGTTGTCCGAGAGAGGGCTTTGCTACTCAATTGCCTTCTTAGCCCAAAGAAAGAGTGGTTGGCAAGAGATATTCTTCGTTTGATCTCAGCGCTGGTGTGGTTGCCTGTATTTATAGCGGAGCCTAGGTAGACAACGTCCTTAACTACCTCATAGTTATACCTGTCGAGGGTGATGTTCTGCCCGAGACGTCGGTCTTGGTTGTGCTTTTAGCTTGACAGCATATACTTGGTCTTGCCCTCTTTGACCGCTAAACCCATCTTCGCCGCTTTCGTCTAAATACTTGCGAAAGCGCCACTCTTGTGTTTACTCGTGAGTTTTGCACTATTCTTTCCAGTACGATGTTGAAAAAATCGCATGACAGCGCATCGCCTTCTCTAAATCCTTTCTGAACATCAAAGGTGAGATCTTTACCGACATTGATGGAGCAGCGTACATTCTCCATCGTCATCCTGCACAGACGGATGAGTTTGGCAGGGATGCCGAAAATAGACATTGCTCTGTATAGCTCGTCTCTATACGCGGTCTTAAAGTCGATGAATAGGTGGTGTGTATCGATCTGAAGCTCATGGGTCTTCTCCAAGATCTGCCGTAGTGTGAATATTTGGTCGATGGTGGACTTTTCTGGGCTGAAGCCACGCTGATATGGACCTATCAGGTTGTTGACGAATGGCTTCAGGCTTTCACACAACACAGCAGATAAAATCTTTTATGCGATGTTAAGGAGACTGATGCCGTTCAGAGGGTCTTCTTTATTGAGAATGGGTTATCGCTATATGTATATAAAATCATTGCTGAGAAAATGGCTTGCATCGCCAATAGAGATGGCCTAACCAACAGTTTTCTTCATTTAGCGCGTTCTGGCGCTGCCTCTCCGTCATGTTACTGAATACTTGTTGTGCCAATCCATTGCCATGTATTTGCTCAACATGACCTAGACATCTAAGCGAATGATTTTGGATCCTTCTGTTGTACAGATGGTTTAGTCAACTGTTGTGATTTGTCCTTCAAATTTCATTTATACAAAAGGGTTAGTTAGGGTTACCAACAACGCTACCATAGCTGTTTCCAACAGCAGTTTAAAAATCAGGGAACAAACTGATGAACGCTTCATCACGGGCCGGTTTGGAGTATGGAATTCTACTGTGCAAGTGTCTTTGAATATTTGCGCCCCCGCGTGATCAGTCGGGTAACTTACAGTGCACATTACTCATGTTTGGGCTTAGACCTTGATAGAATCAGCAGTAACCTCACTCAACATTACTACTTAAACACATTCGGAGCTCATTTGAGGATTCTTCTGCACCTCGCCTGAATTTTGAAAAAGACGTTGAGTCGAAGGAGTTGGTAACAGCATTCCTACCCTTGTTGTGGTGCACGACAGGCACTATTCTTTGAAGAACCCTACCCTCCAGGTTGGAGGTTATACAAATGTGCTACACGTTGTGAAGCTAAATCGGTTATCATCAGATGAGATGTATACCTAAATTGCCATACAATCCCACTTCTGTAAGGTGCCTAGGAATTAAGCAGGTTCGCCGATAAACTGGTAAGAATTACGACGACGCTTAGACTTCACAAGGCAGATGGGTGATGAGGTGGAATATAGGAAAATTAGGAATGCTCGTATCTAAAAGTTAATGGTCGACATTAAGTCGGAAGAGAATCATGAAAATAATGGATTCCAAAATCACTCGATCAATTTAAATCTCCACCACGGCGAATTCGTCCAAATAAATTCACTGAAATACACTTCGAGCCAAGGAGTCAAGGTTGGAAAATTATTTAACAATATTTCAATTCAGCTTAACGCCGGCAAATGATGTAATTAAACGTAATTCATTCTATTCGTCTTCTTAAGTACCGAGGAACGAAGAAAAAAACAAATTTTTAATTTTCAAGTGCTTACTGATTTTATAGCCAAACATGCTGGCCGTACCTGAATTACGAATACCCCAATACGAACGTTGTTTCCTGCTTGGAGCAATTTGCTGGCGCTAATTTATTATTAACTAGACTATAACGGAGAGCCAAAGCAGAACAGAAGAGTATAGATAGAACGCACATCAAAGATTCATTTGGCTGCTCGTAAAGTCCATGGTTGGATGCTAAACAATTCCGCCCACGAGCGATGGAATTATATGGCGAACACCAACTGAACACAGAATGCTACATTTGACAAACGTACGGACGGACATATGAGCACGGATACGTGTATAAAGGGGATCATCTGGATTGTTTTTCAGAATTGCATTTTGCCTGCGTTTAACTCACAATTACTCGTACGCCACCAGCACTGGCATAGGAGCTCATAAACTACCCCAATTGCAACCATATGCATGCCACCGATTGACAGGGAATAAATCACTATAGATACATAATTTATTAGTCAGCAGAGATTTGGAACACCGGTAGTCCTTTGTGTATTTATTTCCCAGGGGTACCTCCCCTGTGTTTATTCTGCCAAAAATGGTCTGAGTAGTGCGCATATCAAATTTGGTTTTCTGGGTGGCGGTACATGTGTTCGTGACTCAGTTTCTCTGTAATCAACGCCACCATCTCGTTTTATTTAGTGTTATTATGGATAGTATACATATGTATGGATTTGTGTTCACCTTTGTGAAGGGGGTTGTAGTAGAAAAACCATCACATTGATGGATTGAGGGGGCAAATCTACACGCTTTAAGCGACGTCTGTTTCTTACTTCCCACAAACAACCAGAAACAGCATCAACACACATCGGCACCATAGTCAGGCACCTAAGTGAGGGGGTGTGAGAAAATATTGAACTTAAGTAGGTCTTCGAGTAAACAGGATTTTTTGCTGCGAACCGGGAGATTCCACCCGAACAGGATGTGGTAGTGGGTGAGACTGCTGTGTTTTATTGATTTGCTGCGTGATGTTTATTTTCGGTGATCTCTACTGGTTTGAAGTCGAATAGTTAAGGCCAAAAGGTGTGCCAGATTCCGTTAAGTGTGAATAAGTCAATGCACAGACACATACATATGTACGTTCTCTAGTAGAATATTCATTTTCTGTTTTCTACTCCATCCTAAGGGCCCACAAAGTTCGGATATGATTGATGTTCCAATAAATACGAACAAATGGAATTTATTGATGTTTGTTGGTGTTTTTACAGTCAACGAGAGCTTGTGGCAGGTGATAAACTTCTTGGGGAATACTGGTTGCTGAGAAATAGGAAAATCGTTGTCACATCTAGAACAGGACTAAGCCATCCTTGATTTGGTCAGTAAGTGCCGAAGAGGAACATTTTGCACACACTCGTAACTACGATAAATGGCCGAATATCTCTTCGACTATCTGCTTCTAATGGCCTAACCTCTCAAGTGTCAATTGTTTTCACTCCTAAATGTATATGGACACGTGAAAATATTGAATGGCCCATGTTGGGGACAAGTTTTGTGGGAGAATCCATTAGAATTAGATGTACTAGTACGTAGCCAAGTAAGTAGCTACATTAGATTGAACCGGTAGTGCAGAATTCAACTTCAACGCTTAGTCCTTTCTTAACTTCCTCGTAGGTGTCTCAATAGAAATGTATAAATACAGAGTGCCTTAATTCTCGAAAAGGAAATTTGGTCTACCAACCTGAATCATGAAATTGATACCGAAACAACTAGCAAGCCTCGGAAAATGATTGATGACATATTGAAAATCTTCAGCTGTTTTAGCTGGATAAGAAATGGTTTGGGAATGCGAAGGCCTGCTTCTACTTTGGTTCAGAGAAGAGGTCTCCTCGAAACGCCTAATTTGTATGCCCTGACTGAAAGTTAGTGCGATTTTAACTGGGAATGTTTGCACTGAACAATAGTAGGTGGCTCAATTTTATCACTGACACATAAACTCACTTGATTCCGAGAAACACCGCGAAAGGAAGCGCGAGTATGGCGTAAGGGTAGTTCTGAACATGCCCACAAGGTTATGTCGGCTTGCATTAGGACGAGAGTTAAAAAAATCGCAAACATTTGGTGTTGCGCAGTTAGAAATAAATCAATTTACTTGCTTAGGTTGTGCCACAGTAAACCCCTTCAGTTTCCGCATTATATGAACTACGGCTTCCAGTTGCCCCTATATTTGTTGGCGCAATCTTTGGTGAGACCTTTCTCTATAGTGTTGTGTTGTCTCAGCGGATAGAAATCAAAGACTAGTCGAGCAGGAGCATCAATATTTATCCGCTCTTCATGTCCTATCCATCTCAGGCGACTAATGTCCATTTTTTAAATTAAGTATATGACGCTGTACAACTCGCAGGGCTCGCTACTATTTCTTCTCCTTCATAGCAGGACCGAAAGTCGCAAGAGAATCATGCGTTGAAAACGACCAAGAATATCATTACTCGCTTTCGATAACGTCCATGCCTCTCCCCCGTAGAGCACGACTGGGACGATTTGAGTTTTATATAGAGTCCCTTTAGTGTTTCTGAAGTGTCAATTAGATTCTTATGTCACAGAAACAGAGATTGGCAAGGGTACCTCTTCTCTTGACTTCTAGTTAAGTGTTATCATCAGAGTTAATAGACAGAATTTTAAAAAACCTTAAAGCTAAAGCTGTTGATTGTCATGTTCTGTTCGATTTGTCAATATTGTCGGTGCTCTTAGTTAAGCTCTCATTCACAGATGAACCCATTCTTGCCGATACTTTTTCCCTACTTTCAAAACCCTCAATGACATTTGGCCACCTGATTAGAGGCTGCATTAAGATTGAACTCGCTGACATAATCCTGATATACGCTAATGTGCGCACAGAGAAAAAGGACGACTTTGCCAAAGATTGCCTTAACGAGCTAGTGCTAGACCAGCAACGCTTAGATGGTTTCTGGTGATTTTTGCGCCAACTTGGGAAGAGAAGGCATAATTGATAAACATAGACCACATGACACCCGCTCTTAAAATGAATTTAGGCTAATCATCTTCGCAGCGTGACGAAATGTTATCCACCTGAGAGTAACCTGATCAATAAATAATCAACCGGATTGAAAACGGATTGAGCTGTAAAGAGCCCTGTCAGGATTAGAAAAATGAGGAAAACTGGAAAAAATTCAAACCAGCCAGGAATGACTGCAACGTCTTTGTTAATTTCAATACGACCAAAAAGACTATAGAGTGACTAGATAGTAATGATAGTTTTTCTAATTCTTGTGTTTCAGCAGCTGTCAAAGCTACCAATGACATCCAGCTGTCAATATATTCAGTAAGGTTTGCGATTACATCATGCATCGTTTTACGCTTGCCGAACATGTCTAAAATATTAAAAAATTTATCGAAAGTTCTAAATACGCAGCGTGAATTTTGGCGTGAGGTCGGTCGTCATCATGGCTTCAGTATGCAGACAATCCGTCGCATGGTGGAAAAATTTGAGCATGAGTACACCCTATTGGATCTTAAGCCACCAATTTTTTTTTTTATAATTTACGCGCGCCTAAGGGGTTGATACCCTTTTACTGTTGCCAGGGCGCGGGCAGAAATATAGAAGCAAGAGAAAGGAAAATTGTTTTTGTAGTGGTTTAAAACTCAGGTGTATTTACACCTGTGGGAGTCCGAATAGGACGGAGAGTTTTTTCTTCACTCAGAGTGATTCGAAGGTTATAATTCACACTAGTTTTTTGTGCTTGAAACTCTACAACAGCCAAATCTACGTGTCAGTATTATGCCTTCTCACATGCAGAATTTTTCTGTCTGAGTTCCAATTACACAAACGAAAAACTTTAAAGACTTGTCATGGGAAGGATTCGAACCTAGACCCCTCCGAGTGAGAAGCGATTGCTAGTACCACTACACCACGGCCACCCCAGACTGAGATTGGTGCGAAATGAAGAGAAAATAGCCGCCGTAACGGCCAGTACCCAAGAAGATCCAGAAATGTTAATTTGGCGCCGATCAGCTGAACCGGGCATCAACTGATTCGGGCATACATCCGTATAAGAATGTGCTGACGCAGTAATTGAACGCCGTGAGGTCGCTAATTGAGTGCTGGAATTATTGGCCGGATATCCGGCCAAAAAATGATCTTCTCTGGCGAAGCCCATTTTTGTCTCAGCGGCTATGTAAACAACAAGTAAAATTGCCGTTATTTTAGCGAACACAATCAACAAGTGTTCGGCCAAGCATCAATACATCATCAAAGATTGACTGTTTGATGCGGTTTATGTCATTCCGGCATCATCGGACCTTATTTCTTTCGAAATGAGGAATGAGACAACGTTATCGTCAATGGTATCAGGTATAAAGTGATATTAACTGACTCGTCAGAGCTCGACCACATTGATATATCACCCTACACAATGCCGTTTGTCAGAAACATTAGAAATTCTGGTTCACTTAAGTACTTAAAGATCCTAGCATTCACAAATCCACGGGTCCAGATGTTATATCTCCCCTTCTTCTGAAGATGGGTTACACATTGGCAAAACAACTGCCTAAGCTTTTTGGTCAATCTTACTCTTTAGGACTCTTTCCGAGCAGATGGAGAACAGCATTTGTCCAGGCAGTCCCTAAAAATGCGAATTTGCTCTTTCCTTTTACGGAACCATTGCACTTACATCCCTTCTTCCCAAAGTCATGAAAACGCTGATCAGCGCGTGAAATATCTCGAAACACGAAATCGTCTCAACGACCGGCGGTATGGTTTTCGTAGCAACAGAGACAGTAGAATGTCTCACGAAAGCAAGATAGTTGCACTTGATATTTCTAAGGCGTTTGAGTTTGGCATCATGCTCTTTTGTCGAAAATGCGTGCATTTGGGATCGATGACTCTCTTCTTCAATGGATTAGAAATTATCTTTCGCAACGTTCAATTCAAGTTGTCCTGGATGGTTTCAAGTCTGATATTCACAAATTAAATGCTGGTGTGCCCCAGGGCACCGTTTATCAATGATCTCTTGTCTGCCACTTCTAATCCAATATATTCCTTTGCTGTCGACAGTACTCTCTGCTTTTCATATTCGTTTCCGTACTCACGTCCCTGCTCTTCGGCTGTAGACCGGGAACAGCCTCGTATGATAAATTCCAACATAAACATCATCACTAATTGGGGAACCTCCAACAGAGTGGAATTTAATGTTTCCAAAATACTACTGTCGTCACTCAGCCATTATCCATGACACTTGCATCGTTGAAAGTGTCAATGACCACTTACGTTGGAATGACAACATATTTGATGCCGCCAAAAATGCTACGAAATATCTAGGTTTCTTCAAGTGATGTAAGAAATATTTCACCCCATCTGATCAGGCCTCAAGATATAAGGTATTCATCCGCCCAAAATTGGAGTACAATGCCCACATCTGGTCAGGTGTTCGTGACCTTCACACTAATCATTCGCGTGATGTGATTCCAACGTTTTTACATCAAAAAACGTCGACAACTTTGCATGAAGACTACAGGTTGACACGACCTAAACAATTAGCGCGTCGTTTTATTTGGTTTCAGAAAATTGAGCAACAAAGTGGGGCATTTGTTCCTAATTGCAGAAGCAATTAATCCCCGAAAAGAATTCATCAGTTGGTCAAAGCAAACAGGACACTGCAGTCGAATACATATATCCTTCTCGGGTTAATTTCAAGGATGAAAGTATTGTAGCTGATTGGTGTCGATACTATGTCGACATCGGCAAGTTCAAAAACTACTGCTAAAGCATTGAAGAACATATTTTCCATCGAGAGACTTCCCAAAGCAATAGCGAACTATAACCGAATACAATTTACACCTCAATACTTTGCAGAGTTTTTGTCGTGAAAATACATACGGACCGTTCTTCGAATAGTGAAGACGAATGGTTTGTCCGTACCTTCAAAGCGGCGCTCAAGAAGAATGTATCAGATGGAACTGACTTGAACCAAGTAGTTGCAACCTTACTCGCCACATTCCATCACACAATAATCGCTATCGGATTTATTACATGGGCGTCAACAACGTAGTATGCTATTATGGCTGATACCAGATGATTAGCTTAGAAGTTTCGAAACCGTAAAAATCTAATTTTACGCAGGACAACGAGTTTTATAGCGAAAATTTATGAAAAAGTATAAGTGGATCCATGGAGTTATCACGCGCGTCTGTGGAGGAAATACATACGGGATTCATTCTTCTGCAGGACCTTGTCATAACACTAAAACCAAATTCGCCGATTATCGTTTGAGGAAGAAACTGCTCAGATATTGGGTGTAGAAGTCTTTCAAGTTGACCACCAGAATGCTCTTGATGAATTAAACGTCGACGGTACGATAGCGAAAATGAAAAAAAAAAAATAGTATGGGGTATAGTTCTGCTGAAGCTGATTTTCCTGAACCTCCTGGAACACCTGTAGAGCTTAAACGATCAGAGTGATTAAAAAAAAGGCCACATCAGCGTTGAATTTAAAATAAAGTGCGAGGAAATGTTAAGACTTTTATGTGGATAACCCTAAAATAGCCATTGGTAACTCCAACGTTCCTATGACTGTAAGAAAATCACTAGATTCAAGTCATGTTTGGATTACACCAATATGCCTTTCTTTTGAAATGGTGTTAGCGTTAGCCAACCTGTTGCACGATTTAATGGTCTTATCCCGGGAATTGGAGATGACGGTCACGTACGGAGTCTATAAATCTACAAGTGCCTTTCCCAGCTCTAGAACGTCCATGGAAACGCTTATATCAAAATCCATTAGATTCGGTTTTCATATTTTTTTCCAAAAGTGTCTTATTCCAAGAAATATAGATGGGTGTCGAGGTTCCATTCAATTGTGGCTTAAACGGTGCCACATAATTTTCTAAGAAAATTTATTTCAAAGTGTAAAATAAGTGGTACCTGTTACCTATTAGGTTTGTAAAGCCCAGACCCACTCAGTAGCTTAATTCTAATTGGTAAAATAAAATAGTTGTAAATCTATCGAAAACGTTTTGCTAATTCCAAAAATGTCCATCAAGTAAGCTACTCGTCGGCATAAGCCCACCCAAATCACAGCCTAATTCCATTATTGTTGTCGTTTCCATTAATTTTAATAAATGCAAGAGCTCACGCTAAACACCACGCATACTCGTAGATACATACTCGCAGTCTGATGATAAATTACTTAAATCCTTTCATTTAGCATTCAGTTTCAATCAGGCACGTCACCAGCTTAATCTAATTAACGTCGACACCATCCGTGTGGATACACAACAAATTGTTGCGCAAAATTTAATGGCACATAAAATGTGGAGAAGTATCGATTGTTTCCATAACAAACGTCCTTCCCAAAAATTGGCAGGAAAAAGAAGGAAAAAAAAAAATTTGGAAGGGAGCTTAGTAGCACCACACCCTCGCTAAGTCCTGTCAAATCGGATTCAAGTTTTGGTAATTAAAAGCGGTTATCCATCAACACGTTTCAAGAGATGCTGACAGGACATCTATTGTATATAACAAAAAGGACCTTTTCCCATTCTCTACCTCTTAGGTATGTGTGTGTTTGTATTGCTTTAAAGGCTTATCCGTTGGTTTATTCTTGATTGAAGGCGTTCACATTTTGTTAGTTTAACAAAAAAAAATAAAAATTTCCACTCAAGTGAATGCAAAAGGACCTGCCCTGCCTGGCCGACCGAACAACGTTCGTGTGCAAAAAAACCATTAAAGAGGAAACTGGTTTTTCTGTAAAAATGATGTTATCTACTACGAGCACCTTCACATGTGTCCTTTGTCAATAGGGTTATAGGGAGTTCGTGTTCTCTTTTAACGTATTTCGTATTATGGCCTAGCTCAACGTGTCCTTTGGGCTTTAAACCAATTGAATTTCAGAAAGGGCATACAGGCATGTGTTAAACGTAAAGGTACGTCGTACTTACATATATAGGCAAAGCCCCATACGGGCACAGGGTATTTAAAGTTGTAAAAAGTAAATTAAACTTTAGAAAACAGGACTTTGTGGCATGTTGATTTCCATGTATCTGCTGGCTTAAGGGAGGTCATCGAGGCCCTTGGATCCAAGTGCTCTAGTTTCCCGTAAACAAAAAAAATTGTTTTGTGTTCAAGGGGTTTCAGATTATGTGTGGGATGTTGGAACATATCCAATGTTCTGTACAGTGAAGAGGCAATGTGAAGAGTTTCTCTCCTATGCTAAAGAGGAGAGCTAATTTTATAGGGTGTCATCGGCAACGTACTTTGTGGCCATATAAATTTGAATATAAATTTTGCCTTAGTTAGGCTCAGTAGTTTGTTGAAAGGTTTACAATTTGCATATAAGTTCCTAGAGATTCTCAATCCATCAGCGTTTTGTTCAACATTACATCATACTTGTCTTTGGAATTCCTCATTCTTCATTGGCAAGTGAACGAACCAAATGATGAAGTACGAGTGTTTGGGAGTTCAGTAGAGGCATGACGAACACTTTTCAGTTCCATTTCGTTCTGGATGCATGTGATATTTTGAAGCATTCTGAATTTCACCGGTGTCAGTTCAATGAACTTCGTTATTTATGTTTGCGTAATATTTTAAGACAACCTTTTTACGGGAGGTGGCCAAGGCTATTCATACAGCGTAAGAATTACATAGAAATCAGATTTAAAAATGTGCCGCTACCACATATTTCAAGGCTTTCTGGAAATCATGGGGTTTATAAAGAATTAATTTTTTCATTGGGTTGCTTTTGAGCTGGTAATACTTTTTCCAGCGACAGCCAATCTGACAGTTAACAGCTGGATTATACTCATTTTGGTTTGAAGTCTCTCCATAAATGCCAATTTTTTTCAAAAATCGTGGTTCAGTCCGGAAAACTTACTTTCGTTTATTTTATATTCGAAATAATCGTACATGTGAGCAAGTATCTTAATTCTAATAACCATAGGTGTTTGCGCACCACACACACCCGTACAGAAGGAGCTATTGTCGCAGTGGATCGTAGTAGTGAGTAGACCCAAATGAGTCGATTCGCTATGGAGCATATCATTCGTTATAGAGCATAGATTTCGGTTTACGAGCTAACAAGATCCAGCTTAGACAAAATTCTACCAATCAACCAACAAGCGTCTCCAGCCAGTTCGATCTTTACGCAGCTGCCTCCAATTTCGCACGTTAAATTGGTTCCACTTGTTTACTTGAGTTCCGGTCTTTTTCTACTGTGCTGTCCCTCGGGGCAGATTCGAACATTATTCGGACCGGAGCATTTGTGTTCATCCGCTCTACATAACCCAGCTATCTCAGTTGTTGGATCTTCACTTTTCTTCGATGCCGCTGAACAGCCCGTTTAGTTCGTCGTTGTATCTCCTCCTCCACTCACTGTCTATGCAGATCGGACCGAAGATCGTCGGAAGAATTTTTTTCTCGAAGCAAACAAGAACAGCCGCATCCATTTTTGGTAATGTCCATGTCTCTGCGGCATAGAGCAGGACTGCGATTATTGAATTGGCTTCTTACCCCAAAGACGCAGCGATTGACAAAAGTTATTCTTCGGTTGATCTTATCGCTGGTGTCGTTATCTGAATTGATAGCGGAGCTTAGGCAGGCAAAGTCCTTAACTACCTCAAAGTTATATCTGTCGAGGAGAACATCCCCTGGTCCGAGACGTCGGTATTGCAGGTTCTTTCTTGTTCACACCACATTCTTGGACTTGCCTTCATTGACCGTTAGACCCATCTTCGCTGCTCCTGCCTCAATACTCGCGAAAGCACCACAGATATTACGCTGCTTTCTTCCGATTATGTCAATATCATCGCCGTATGCGAACAGGACGGACTTTTGAAAAATTGTGCCTCTTGTGTTGGCGCGTGAGTCTTGCACTCTTCCTTCAAGAATGTTGGTAAAGAAATTGCATCACAGCACGTCGCCGTGTCTAAGTTATTTTTTGAAAACAAAGGTCTCGGTGAATTCCTTACTGATCTTGATGGAGCAGCGTGTATTCTCTACCTTCATCCTGCAGAAATGGACGAGTTTGGTAGGGAAGCCAAAACTAGATATTGCTCCGTATAGCTCGTCTCTATAGATGCTATAGTACGCGACCTTAAGAACGATGAATAAGTGGTGTGTATCGATTTGGAGCTCATTGGTTTTATTTCAAGATCTGCAGTAGTGCGAATATTTGGTTGATGGTAGACTTTTCTGTCCTGAAGCCACACTGATTTGGACACTATTTTAGAGATGAGTTGGAGTATGCTCCATACCAAGTCATCGCCTATCGCTTGAAGAGTTTGGCAGTTTGGCAGTCTGGCGTCTGCTCCAGCCGCTTCTTTGTGGACTTAAACTTAGATATGGCTATCTTCACTTCCAGTTTGAAGGGTTCATTCTACCTGACAGCGGTATTTTGTTCGTCATGCAGTCTACAGAAGTGCTCTTTCCAAATCCTCAGTAACGAACTCTACCACAGTGTTTCGTTATTCGTCTCTACAGGCTTCGGTTCGGAATTTGTATGCGTGGCATGTTTTTTTTACCTTTTGGTAAAAGTTCTTGGAGTGTTTCTTACGTTCCTTCATTTTCCTCCTGAGGAGCCAGCATTCGTCTCTCCTCTTCTGCTCGTAGAGCTCGTGAGCATCTCTAGTCTTTTTATGTAGCGCCACTTTGAATGTCTCAGGCTTAGCTGCATGTGCTTGCCGGCACTCGTCGTCAAAGCAGCGGTTTCATTGTGGTGGCCGATTGAAACTCAGTACATCAGAGCCGACAGCTTTGACGGCTTTTTGACAATGTTGCCCTGGCTTTCGATACTTGATGCTAGCGACATAGAACCCCTTAAGAGATTAAGGGAGGCTCGACCAAACGAATATGTGGTGATCTCTTACGATTGTAGCCGTCAAAATTCCTCCCAATATTAGCTTGTCTTTGCGAAGTTCGGGATATCTGCAACTGCACCATGCATACAACAAGGCAATAGTCCGCCTCGATGTTGGCTCCTCGGAGCTTTCGGACATCTATAATACTGGAGGAGTACCTTGCGTCGATAGCGATGTGGTCAAACTGGTTGATTGATTGATCAGGAGTTCTCCAAGACCTCTTATGAATATCGAGATGCGGAAATCGCGTGCTAGTTGGTCGCAAAGTCGATAAGCCTGAATCTGTTATCAGAGGTCTTCTCGCGCATGCTAATGCCCTCTCTTACTAGCTAGACTAGGGCATTGCTCGTAAGTCTTGTCGAAGAGATCATATAAGCTTCCTTTGGTGTCGTCATCTTTCTCCGCGCATATAAGGCTGATGTTTGGCAAATTTAACCTTAACACGGCTTGTTACGAGGAGCTCATTAGCATGTCGGAAACTCGAGACTTCTTGCCTACGTCTGCCTTCAACAATGAATCCACATCCAAAGAGTCGCTGCATTCGCCGTCGATATCAATCGCCCTAGTAGATATCGCAGGTTTTCAATTTGTTTTATTCATCCCATCTTCGCATTTCTTGGATGTCGGTAACATCTACTTTGCACAGCAGTCTAGGGCCTCCTCGAGTTGTTCGGCTGCAGGTGGCCTATTAAGGGACCTAAAGTTCCACATGCAGATCCCAAGTTCGTTGTGCTTGTTTCGTTTGCAGGGGTTGTAAACAGTAGATCTGTCCGTATCCCAGGTGTTTTGTTGATTCGAAACTTAGTTTTTTTTTTCAAATGGCCGGACATTTACCCAGCAATACAACTCCTAGGACGAGGAAAGGCGCTACATTACTCCTTAGTTCTGAGGGAGCATTGCATCTAAGAATTCTGGATTCCATTTTGGAACCAGTTTCTCCCAATTGACGACTCTTTCTCCACCTATTTCTTTGAAGTTCGTTGCAGTCTCCCAACAAGGAAGTATGAGGACAATACCGTAGGTTGTACGAGCTATGAATCTTACGAGTATGTGCTCGTGAGCTATGGATCCGCTGGAATACCAAATCAAAGATACTCCGACTGATAATAGAGCTGTTCCATCTTCAAGTCAAAGTCAACGCCGGAATTCCCGACAGATTTGAGAAAATTTGAGAAAACATTGATTGGATGGATTAGGTGACTGGGTATAGGTTACTATTTGAGGTAGATGAACAGTGTGATTTTATTCTAGTAGAAGACGAACTGGCCAGTTCGACCAAGATGTTCAATTTACATTCAGCTTTTTTAATTGTGGAGAGGCATACGATCGAGACATACCCTGGAATATACCTCAAGCGTATGGGGTTGATGGCCCTCTCTTGACGACACGAATGGATTTTTCTCATGTTACCGCTCCTTTTCATTATAGATATCGGCTGTATGAAACAGAGCTGCAGAGACACCAGAATGAACCATCTGCTCTTTACATATGATTTGGTCATGTGGAGATCCTTTTAGCTGAAATTCAAACTAAAGAAGATATAGGCCGATTCTAGAACAGATGAAGAAGTCTGAGTACTAATCGCGAATGATAGCCTATCATATCAGTCAGACATTAGCCTCCAACTCAGTAGTCCCAATTCTGAGATCTGATTATGAGATCTGGAATAACAGTGCAGATAAAAGCTGCCGAGATTGCAGCAATTTCTTCAAATAGAGCGCAATATTCTTTGACGGTGTGGTCGCACGGTACGTACATGTCATCGATCCGAATCCTAAGATATGCCCATTAAAAGACGATTAGTTACGAGTGCCCTGGACAAATCAAGGCTGAGATAGTTCGATTAAATCTGATGTCAATATGAGGGGCTAAAAAGTTGGATTTGCAGTTGCCAGGAAAAGAATCGGGAATGATGACGGTTCTAGTTGAACACCGGTGACCCTTGAAATAGGAGTAAGCGCGTTTTTTGAAGTACTGGTGTTTGAGCGTGATTATAGTTTCGTTGGGTACATCCTAACTATAACATATCTAACAATATAGCACATATGTATGTGTATTCAATGAAGTAAACAAATCGCGTTAAGATCAACCATTATGATGGAGCAGGACTTTTATAGAGGCTGCCAATGAATAACTCCCTCATTTCGTTGCTTAACCCAAATAAATTTATACACCATCTCAAAGCCTGCCAAAGCCATATTCATAAAACTACAACCATCAGCAATGTGTACATACCTCCTACCGTAGTTGCACGTGCACGTGCAAGTGCATGCCCTGCACTATAAGTTACCCAAGTTTGGAGTTTTCCTGCCTTCAAATTACTCTCCGGGTTAAAAATGAGCACTTTCTTCAATTTTGCCAACACAACGCGGTCATGAGTAAACGACTTGTTACTTAAGTGCTCAACTTCTTCACTACTATGCCCGTGAAGAGGTTGATCCCATCCATGACCTCACAAGCATCAACTCCTAAAGTGTTCATTTAGCAGAAAGAGAATGTGTTCCTTGTCAACAAACTGTCGCATTTCCAAAAACTTTCTAACTACTATGAGTATGTGTCGTAAAGTGCAAGCAATCTGTCTCCAGTTGTATCTTTTGCAATGAAATTGCAACCTACGAGTACATCTTACGGTTATCTTACGGATAACGAAGTAATTTCTATGCCATTCCTTCGCCCATCCATTCCATAGACTTCATCATTATGGAACCCGGGATCCAAACTTAATTAGAATTTTACTACCCAACCGAGGGATTCATCAATGTGCGTACTTAAAGAGACAGTTGAAATGATTCTTCCTACTAAAGGTCCCGCCAAGAAGGTAAATTGGGCTATTATTCCCCGATCTTAGGGAATAAGTGTTTTGCAAGCTGTCGCAAAAGCTATTTTTAAATCTTTGTTCTTTCGTTTTCTTGTCTTCTTCATTTTGGGAAAGTTTAATTAAAATTACCATTGAAGAGGAATGGCCCAGCAAGGAGATAGACTGAAAGTTGACTTAAAGGTGCGGCGCGGTCTATTCAAACGGGAATGATGTTGAAAGTGGTTGAAAGTGAAAACAGAGTTTTTTTTTGTTGGCTCTAATTTTGGACACTTTTCTGTTTAACGGTGTTTTAACTTAGAGAGGTGACAATGGAATGGCAGGATGGTGTTTGATGCGAATCCTTGTAAGCGAAAGTTTTTGCACAGTATTAAGATGTTTAAGAAGTTGGAAAACTGCTCAAAAACTTAATGTCTTGCTTCCAAGGATTAGTTGTCTAAAAGCAGGTATCCTTCTTTCGACGCAAGACTACCACATTATATGATATTTCTTAACCTGCTTAAACCAAACTCTCTTTAATTTTGTATTCAATTATTCTCATTAAAGAATATGCATGAACTATGAAAAATATCTAACGGTTTGAACCTGTTCTTTGAGGCAATGGTCCTGAGTTTGGAAATCTAAAGTTTGATTCAAAGACACGAGATTGTCGCAATTTCTGTGGAAACATTTCGGAGCATCACATGTCGTTGTCGGAAACTTATCTGCGGTCAAATTTCGTTGCCTTCATCTATGTGCATAGCTGAACTTTGGTTCTTAGCTCTGTCTTTTTCCCGTGGAATTTTAGCTTGAATTGGTTGTCGAATGGCCAATTTGGACGCACATCCCAAATCTCTAGCGTATCAGCTCTAGCAGAACTCTGTATTCCGCAGTGTATCTGAGATCAACCTCTTTACCCAAAGGAGATTTCCTTAGATTTGTCTTAAGGATCGCCTCACGGGACTTGTCATCCAAAAGAAGAAGATAAATGAGTTGGTGCAAATATACTGAACGCAAAATTGTCGGATCAATGATGTCCGGTCTATTTGTGGTATCGATAATGAAAAGATTGTTCTGGTATCCATACCATACATTTCGGTAAGAATTTGTTTGATAACGGGATCAGCGGCACCACCAGTATCGGCAGATTTTCCACTACGAGGCTTAGCAATGAAATCCAGTTCATATTCACAACAGATCTATGGTGCAGCTGAACGTGCTTTATCGAAGATTGCCTTCTGCATTCTACTCGTCGAACCAATTTTTTTATTTCTTTGTTTTTATTTGTAATTGTCGCGCGCTTTTTATTTTTACGTATTTTACGTACCCTAAAAAGGTTTGCACATAGTGCGGTCGAAGGAAACTTAGGGAGGAAAGAAAGAGAGATTCCGATGTACGTTGGTTTTGAATGTTTGCAGGTTATAATGACTACGGAATGTACGTCCAAAAGCGGGCTTGATCGTAAAGTCATGAGCATTCATAGCATTTATAGAATTTATAGGCTAAAGAATTTAGAAGGCGGAATGCTACTGGCATTGAAAATAGCGATGGAACAAGGTGAAACAGAAGACATTTCGTCGGTTTTCAAAGTTTTAAATTGACTGGGTGATATTAGCATCACCACTGAGTCTTATAGCACGACTTTGAATCCTATTTAGCAGGTGCAGAGATGTTTTAGAAGCACCTGTCCAGATGTGGGCATCGTACTCCAATTTTAGACGGATAAATGCCTGATATAAGTATATTGTGACCAGATCAGTGGAGGTAAAATATCTCTTACGTCGCCTAGACGTTTCGCAGCATTTTTGACAACATCAAATATGTGGTCATTCCACCGTAAGTTGTCATTGACACATACCAAGAATGGAAAGTTTTTTGATTCCAACGATGAAAGTGCCATTTATGGATAATGGCTGGGTGTTTAGATTTGGCTGTAACGACAGAGAACGAATATGAAAAGCAGAGAGTACTGTCAGCAAAGAAATATATTGGATCAGAAGCAGCAGACAAGAGATCATTGATGAAATTCAAAAAGAATGTCTGAGACCGATTGAAGCCCTGGGGCACACCAGCTTTTATTTTGTGAATATCAGACTTGAAACCATCCAAGAAAACTTGAATTGAACATTTCGAAAGGTAGTTTCTAATCCATTGAAGAAGAGAGTCGTCGATCCCAAATGCATGCAGTTTCGATAAAAGAGCTCTGATGCAAACCTCTGCCAATTGCATTAGAAATATCAAGTGCAACTACATTGCTTTCATCAGATTCGTTTTTATAGAATGTTGTCTGCCTGCTCCGTAGAAAAAACCACTGTGAGGCGGCCCAAAAACTATTTTTGCCTCTGAAATAGAGCCCTCGCTAATTTGATGCCAATTCGTTATGGTCGACGAAAAAATATGGCCCAATAACGCCGCCGGCATGCAAATCGCACCAAACAGTTATTTTTTGTGGATGAAGTGGTGATTCATGAAGCACATGTGGATTTTCACCCGACCAATAACGCATATTTTGCTTATTGACGAACCCATTGAGCCAAAAATGAGCTTCGTCACTGAAGATGATTTTGCGATGAAATTCATCATCTTGGCGCATCTTCTCCAGAACACAATCGGAGAACGTACGTCGCTTCAAATGGTCCATCGGCTTCAATTCTTGAGTCAGCTTGATCTTGTATGGGTGTAAACCAAGATCCTTACGCAAAATATGCCATAATGTAGTCTGAGCGATGACCAATTCTTGAGAACGCCGTGGAATTGACTGATTTGGATCGTTTACTACGGACGCCTGAACGGCAGCGATATTTTCGACACTTCGACCAACCCGTTGTCTCACTGACACGGCAATATTACACAACGAATATGTAGACTCAAATTTTTGACTAAACTTGTTTGCTTTCTGCCCTCTTATTCAACATAGAGGCAAGAAAAAGCCGAACTGGAATAGTCGACAGAAGTTTCGTAACCAAGCAAAAAGCACAGAAAAGTGACTGACTGGGATTTAAACAAGGAATCCCTCAAAATATATATAAAAAAAAGTACTGAGGAAAGCAAAGCGACAAACCTGGAGGTTATTCTATGACAAAATAACAGAAACCTATGAGCAGAGCTGTATACTTTGAAGTACCAGTACGAGTCCAGTACCCAATACCCTGTACTTGTACTTGTACTTACAAATTTCAAGTACAATGTACTCCGTACTTAAAAATAAATAAGTACCAGTATTTACCTAAGTACTCTGTTCCAAGTACATTTACTAGGTACTTGAATACACCCCAGTACATTTGTAAGTACTTTGCAAGTACTTTTCAAGTACTTACCTTTTACAAGTTTGTACTCAATTTGTAATTTGTAAACCAACTTTTGCTAACAAATTACGGATGTTGTGGTTTTGCAAGAAAAACTAATTTATTGCTTTTTTTTTTGTTTTCTTAAGACTTAAGAAAATCAGAGTTAGCTTTCAATAAAACTAATTCCTCGAAATGCTGGTCAGACAGCGCGCTGCGTTTTGGAGTGTTAATTAGGCCAGCAAAGGAAACCAACCTTTCCACAGGGCCCGATGACGTCAAAGGAGTATTAAGTTTGATTGTTTTTTATATATCGGATATTTGTCCAATATTTTCATTCCGCTTCCTAAATGAGTATCAATTATGTACAGTAAATATCCTTTTCCAATAAAAGCGGAATGAGAGTATTGACGAGGAACGTAGATATGAAGGATTTGTATGTACTTGAAAAGTACTTGAAAATGTACTGGGGTGTATTCAAGTACCTAGTAAATGTACTTGGAATAGAGTACTTAGACAAATACTGGTACTTTTTTTTTTTTGAAGTAGGGAGTACATTGTACTTGAAATTTTTAAGTACAAGTACAATTACAGGCTACTTAGTACTTTCACCGTACTGCAGTACAAATGTATTTCATTACTTTACAGGTCTGCCTATGAGGCATCGTGGCTAAGGAAAATCCTCTCTACAAATCCCATGACTCACATGATACCTGCCACTTTCTAGGCAGCTCAATATTCATGGCCAGTAAGAACCCTAGCAGGACTACTGCAGCCGCGACCGAAATTAACTGTCTGATTACAGAAGATATGCAGAACCATACAAGTCTGCTGGTCCGGATACCTCGGATACCTGGCGAGCTACAAAGGCCTTTAGGTATTATCCTGCCAACACTAGAGAATATCATGAGGAGCTGTCATGGAGAGAAGCTCATTCCCAAGGCCGAAAAATGTTCTAATGTTGTCCCAAAGAACCTCAAACCGATAAGTCTATCATCCTTCCCTCTGGAAACTCTAGAAATACTAGTTGATATCCATATACGAGTAGTATCTAAAATTGATGCTCAACTTTTATCTACGGCTTAACATGCCTACTGTACAGGAGAGTTCGTGGAAACGACTCTATATTCAGTGCGTGGCCACATTGAATGAGCCATATATTATGTACTCTACACAATGATCGCGTTCTTGGACATAGAAGGTGTCTTTAACAACTTTCAGCGCTGCAGGTAGACTACTCACTTGGGGAGTAGATCAGGATAATCAACTCCAAACTGGGTGGTGTTCCTGCTAAAAGATGTGCCAGCAGAGGTACGCAGCAATGCAGTGTCCTTTCACCGCTTTTCTGGAACTTACTGGTCAATGAACTGCTGAAATACTTGGAAGCGTGTGGAATTAGGATTACGTTCTCAGGAAAGCACCTCAACACCATTAGAGAACTCTAACAGAAAAATTTTAGCAGATTAATCTGTTTGGCAGATCACTGTGGATTGAGAGTTGACCCCAAAAAACAGATAATTTCCCCTTTTCCAAAAATACGAGATTCCAATAATTGACGTCAATCACCAGTGTAATAATTTCCAATGCAGTCAAATATCCGGGTCTTTTTTTTGCAAGGAGACTGTAGTAAACTAGAAACCTAATATTCAATCAATAGTCTCTTGCAGAAAATCCATTGCGAACAAGGACTGGCTATACGTCTCGGTGATAAGACCAATACTCACCTGCGGGTGGTGGATGGCCTTAGACAATGCAGTCAACAGCAGCAAACTATGCAAAGTCTAGTAGACAGTATGTCTGTACATAAGCAGAGCCTAATGTACTACTCCCTAAGCGGCACTGGATATTCTGTTTCACTACGCATCCCTCGATATTTTCAACAGGCAAGTAGTTGCTAGTAGTAGTTGCGCCTTAAAGCGACAGATACAGTAGTTGGTTTGACAAAGACTTTCATGCAAGCATCCCCTCGACATTATTCTGCGAGGAAGATGCTTTCATGGATGACAAGTGCATCCATTTCTACATGGATGGGTCCAAGAATGATAGCAGGGTTGGTGGCTGTGTTTCCTCAGATAAGCTTAATCTACGTCTTCTTTCCGAGTTCTAAATCACTTCAAAGTGCTACGGGTGCAAATTTTGGCCATTAAAGTAGCCCTGTCTTCGTTGAAGAAAAACCTGAATTGCCAGGACGCTATGAAGTCCCTGGACTCAGTCTCATAAAATTCTAAAACCGCCCTAGATTGCCGATCATTTCAACTTTTACCTATGTTGGGTGCCGGGGCACAGAGACATTCCAGGGAGTTGTAGGGCTGGCGAACTCACTACGACTGGAACTACTTTACCTATCCTACCGGAAAAAGGTGTCATCGGTATACCAATCGCAAAGTGCAAACTATTACTGAAGTAGTATCGAGCTTCAGTAAAAGAATAAACTTTAGATGGAGTGCTGGATCAACATGTCTAGCGACCAAACAGCTTTCGTAATGTTGGATATAATCGCTCGAAGAGTTTCATCTTTCAAAATAGGAAACACTCAGCACTATCCTAGGTATCGTCAATGGACCTTGTCTTATAGGTGCAGAAAGGCTTGGCGTTTTTGCAAATGACTTTTCTAGAAGCTGCATGGACTAACAAGAGGACACCTACTGTGTACACAATATGTAAACAATATAGACTTTAAGAATCTTCTACTCTTCATCAGAAGCTCAAATTGGTCCCATGAGCAGGAGGATCATGGATCCACGTGGCATCGCAGTGGGTCAATAGGCCTAAGTGTGTAAGTTTTTTTTCTTCAACAGCCACTTTGACCTAACTTAACCTAGAGATTTTGTCTACATCGACTCCGCTATTAACCCTGACATTGACACCTCATCTGACATCAAACTATGCTAAGACATGTGAAGCGAATGAACATTAGCTCATTAACCGAATGAGTCTTCGGTTTCTAAAGTGGCACGTACAAGCGAAAATGGACTTCAATCAAACGAACACTTACCGCCTCTAAATAGAGGACTGCCTTGGTTTGGTTTTTTTTTTGTCTGTTTATCAAAGTAGTCCATTTCGTGACTTAATTCACTGAGACATGCGACGATACTATGCAAGTTAATTAGGATTTCCATTAATGCCTTTTCCGGTTCTATCGTCTATATATCACTGAGTTGTGATAGCGCTAGTTAGCATAATTGCCGATACTACCTAAACAGCTCAACTCTATTATCAGTATGAAAAAAAACGGCCAAAACATAATGCAGTCAATGAGCAAACAGGCTGTAAGCCTTTAAGCCTTTTTTGGCTTAATACTTGTTGACTTTCATTCGTTTACAGCCTTTAAATAAACGCCCGCTAAATACTTTAATTCCTATAGCACCACAGTATCTCACATTAAAACACATATAACCTCGTACACGTAAGTACAAGCCATGTGCTCATGTGGCAGTATGTCTGAGTTTATAAAAAAAAAGCATTCCGTCCTGTGAATCCGTGTAAATCCGCCTTAACATACCAACGAACAACAATGGCTACAGCAACAAATGTATAATAAGCTTATTTGCCTTAATAAAGTCCTCTCTTACCGCTATTGCACACTCCATTGGATGCGAAATTACTGAATGCGCCCATCCGGTATCATCGCTTTGCATTCGCTCTGAATCTATTCGGGAATATCGCCTCATACTCGTATAATGTGGGATAAGGGTATAATTTTATCTTTTTACTTGAATTCCCTTGAAAGCCGTGCATGCCCCGTTACAATCCTTAACTCCCAACCGCTATAGTCTTAAAACTATTCGCTGGATACTTTCATTAAAATTGTAAATGGTATGGTAACCACTATAATTTCAGAGCAGCGAAGCGTGTGTGATAACCCCTCTTGTGCTCTAACCCTTTCGGTTTGTTAGCTACGAATACCCTCGTCCTGCTAACGCATATTAGATTACCTCAACAATACAAGTAAGACCAGAATCGGACAGCGCGTGACGCAACCCTCCTACGGTCTACGGTTGTATCTAGCGTGGAATTAATAATTATATTTTATGGACTTTTAATCGTCCGACGTAGGTCGTAACTGGACTGTAATTTTTTCCATTAAAGGTTTTAGGCATCGCGTTATTTTTATCTTCCTGTATTCGACTTTGCTTATCTACCATATGTACGTGTGTACGTACAACCAGTGACAATGAAGTCTTGGAACACATAAACCCTTCCATGACATCACAGTGGAAGCCTTGATTGTCCTTTTTATTTGCGGTAAATTTAATTTCGATAAGCACTCGTACATGTTCGAGATACGAGTAACAGAAAAAGGATACACGCAAGCTGACTGTGTGAGATGATGTGGAGTGAGTTCCATGTATCTTCTACATAAAGGAATTCTCGGTAACTTGAATCATTGTAAGACCACAGAAAAGGAAATTTTTTATTTCGAAATAAGTTATGGCTGCTCATATGGATGTGGGAGGCATACTAGGGATATAGCGTGTGACAGTAAGTTCTTCTTCGGGTGGGGGTAATGGTGGAAGAAAAGAAACGAAGCCCAGACGACATAGCTTGAATAATTAATTTCAATTTGACCTTTTCAACTGACTTGCTGTTCGTTCTTAACCTCAGGTCCTATGACCAGATGTATACGGTGCTTCTTTATAAATTAGGAGGGTGTGGTACGAGTATTGTAAGGAGATATTTTAGGTATTGTTCTGTATTGAAAGAGATGGTCACGGCAGCTTTTCGTTTGGGATTTTTTCGACCTGTTAGAAATCAGTCGTGAAGGACCGCAAATACCATTCGTAATATGTACGAGTATTGTTCCATTTAGAACGATTCAAAATGTGTCTACGACACATTCTCGTGGTGGTCGAAAGGTTGACCAAAGCAAGAGAAATGAATTTAAACTGTTGCAGCAATATAAAATTCTTGGTGAATCTATGGACTCTAAGTAGAGATGAGACTACAGAGTATCTGGTCTGTTATACAATTTGAAAGGAGAACACTATCGTTGACCTCTTGAGAAATTTCACATCATTCTACGACGAATGCTTTGAAAGACCAGATGCCTGTTTTATGGCATCGAAATCACCTTCAGCACTTGAAGCTGGAAGCTTTTTGCCAAAGATTTGGTTGTTGCAATACGAAGTGAATGGGCAAAAGTTTGTCTTTGTGTCAGTTTACCGCTCAACGAAGTAGCCAAAGTCGGTGATTACTGGCAATATGAAGCCTAGGTAGAAGTGGTGGTTTCAACTATGAGCAAAATCCTGTACTACTATATGTCGTGCTGATACCAAAAATCATGTACCTAGGTGTTAAAGGATGTGACTGAATGACTGTCATTGACTGGGTGGAGAAATTACAGCCATTCAGAGGCTCCCTTCTAGGTCATTAAAAATAAATTCACCTTAATCTAGCTGCCTGTTCCTCGCTAGTCACGAAAACTGCATAAAAATGGAGTAGTGATATTTTTGCGTTGGTGTCACCAAAGTGTTAGAAGGAATACCTAGCCTGACAACATACTCGCGTTCTTCTATTGTGGATATGGCTATCTCTCTTAATAAGAGAGTTGATTATTTGGAGTCGAAGCTGAATCTACTGGAGCAGAGGGAGAAACATTGTGCAGTTGACATTATTGGCATTCCCGAATTTAGCAACTCTAACGTAAAAGAAAGAGTCAACAAATTGCTGGGTACTGTTCTTGGTGAAGAGGTGAACTCCAACGACATTGACTCATGCTTTGTTAAGAGTGTAAAAGGAAAGAACACAAAATTTGCTTCTAACATCGTGTGTGTGAAGTTCTCAACTGTCTCACGGAAGAAAGCTGTAATGAAGAAAATGCCGGAGAACAAAAGCAAAATTTCTTCCAATATTTTTGGTGTTTGTCATACCAACAACAATGGCAGCAGCAGCAGCAGCAACAACAACAACAGCAGCAGCAGCAACAACAGAAGCAGCAACATCTACATCAACGATTGCCTCACTGGCTACACAAGGTCTTTATTAAAAAAGGCAAATGATCTTAAACACAAAAACATATGTAAGTTTGTTTGGGTTAGAGACTCTTCTGTTCTTGTTAGAAAAAGAGAAGGTGCTAGAGTTATAAGAATTAATTCATTTGAGGATATTTATAACTTGAACGTAAACTAAATAACTATAACTTTTTGTTTGTATAATGAATAATATGAATTCAACTATAGATCCTCATAATGATTCAAGTAATAACAACAGTTTTTTCTCTTCAACTACTGATAATTTTGAATGTTTTTGTATAGACCACCATAACAATGAGCAAATTTCCGGATTTTCTGTCATTCATCAAAATATTCGCAGTATGCGTACAAATTTCAATACTTTTCTCACTCACCTCGCACCTTTGGATCATTTACCAGATCTTATTTTCCTCTCTGAAATCTGAATCTTCGAAGAAGAGAAGCCTGAATATGATATAATTCCAAATTTTTCTTTCGACGCGGCTTGTAGTGAAACGTATGCTGCTGGTGGTGTCGCGGTATATTATAGAAGTAACATAATGGGATGTAAAATTAATATGTATAAACTGGATAGTGCTGATATAGCCAGTGTTAGTTGCGAAGTCTCTTGTGTTCACTACTGTTCTATCTGTATTTACAGATTGCATAAGTGTACAGTGGGAACCTTTTTGGATGAGTTTTCGAGATTTTTGGATAATCAGAAATGTAGAAATTTATTTTGTTAGGTGATTTTAATATTAACATCCTGTGTGATACACCTGATGTCGATAATTTTTTAACAACGCTTTCGTCGTTTGGCTTTGAGTCTGTTTTGAATCAGCCTACTCGATTTAGCTCTTGTTTAGATCACATTTTTGTAAGGCTTCACAGAAAAATTTGTGTTGATTATAAAACAATTGCATTTGACTTAAAAATAACCGACCACAGACTAATTGGCATTCAACTCAATTGCAGGGTTTCTCGAACAAAAAAACTGGATGCAATTGAAATAAAAAAAATTGATTTTGCCACTTTAAGATCAAGGTTACATTTTGAATTTTGGGATGATGTTTACTCTGCCGTCGACCCTTCTGTTGTATTTAATTTCATATATTGAATTGTAGTTAGAACAAATTTAAACGAAGTAACAAATTAAAGTGTCTTAAGCAATGGATGACACCCTCATTATTAAATAAAATAAAAAAGAAAAGACGACTTTGCTTAATTATCAATAAACATCCGAATAATCACAGACTTAAGAATTATTACGAAAAGTTATGTAGAGAGGTCAATATTGAAATACCGCTATGTAGAAATACATACTTTAGCAATAGATTGGCAAGAAACATTGGTAACTCGAAAGAGTTAAATGGCGAGTTGTTAATGAAATACTTAACAAAAATAGATCTTACACAGATATAAGTATTTCAAATAATAATTTAACTGTGTCTGAGCCTATAGAAGTTGCTAATTTTTTGCTGGTGTAGGTTCTTGTAACAGTGTTTCAAATGTCAGTCAACCTGACAACAGTCTAATACAAAGCAGTATTCAACCAGAGAGCTTTTTCTTTGATAAGTTTACACCGCTTGAAATTTATAAAATTATAATGTCACTTAAAACATCCAATTCGTCGTCTTTTGATAATATTTCAAGTTTTGTATTAAAAAATATTGCGTTTCATATTTCTGATGTTTTATGTTTTATTTTTAATTTTTGTGTCCAAGAAGGGGTTTTTCCTGAGTCTCTGAAAACAGCTGTAGTATTACCATTGCATAAAAAAGGTGACACAATATCATTAAATTAATAATTATTGTCCAATTTCCATCTTATCTGATTTTTCTAAAATTATTGAAAATGGAATTAAATCTAGAATATTATCATTCTTAGATAAAACTCTTTTCGTTAATGATTCTCAGTTTGGTTTTAGAAGCGGTAGATCAAATTAAAGTGCTTTATTAAAACTATCTGGGGAAATCTGTAACAGTTCGAATGGTTCTCAAATTCCTTCGACTTTATTTATTGACATAACCAAGGCTTTCGATATGGTGAACCATACTCTGTTACTAAATAAATTATTTAATGCAGGTTTCAGGGCTTCATTCATGACTGGTTTGCCTCTTATTTAACAAACCGTAAGCAAGTGGTTAAGGTAAAAAATGTTTTTAACTCACATAATTATTTAAATATAGGTGTTCCTCAGGGACAAGTCTTGGCCCGATACTGTTTTTAATATATGTTAACTCGCTATTTATTCAACCTTTTAAGGATACTGCCCTTTCCTATTCCAATAAGAGCTTTCTTGATATGTTTGCCGATGTTAATTATGACCTACGAGTAGATATACTACGATGATGGTTTAAGTCTCATAAACTGATCATCAGCAACAAAACGAAGTTTATTTATTGACATAACCAAGGCTTTCGATATGGTGAACCATACTCTGTTACTAAATAAATTATTTAATGCAGGTTTCAGGGCTTCATTCATGACTGGTTTGCCTCTTATTTAACAAACCGTAAGCAAGTGGTTAAGGTAAAAAATGTTTTTAACTCACATAATTATTTAAATATAGGTGTTCCTCAGGGATCAGTCCTGGGCCCGATACCGTTTTTAATATATGTTAACTCGCTATTTATTCAACCTTTTAAGGATACTGCCCTTTCCTATTCCAATAAGAGCTTTCTTGATATGTTTGCCGATGTTAATTACGACCTACGAGTAGATATACTACGATGATGGTTTAAGTCTCATAAACTGATCATCAGCAACAAAACGAAGTTTATGGTATTTAATATCAAGGGTGTTGTATGCGGAGAGTTGCCTTTATATTATCACTCACCAAGCTGTTCTCGATTTTGCTTAGGAGATGCACATGGACATTATATATCATTTGATGGTCAGGTAAGCTGTAGTGGATGGTTGATGTTGACAGCTTTAAATACCTTGGTATTATATTAGACCATAAGTTTAGTTGGAAGGATAATACGTCATATTTGAAGCGGTATTTAAATGCAGTTGTAAGGCTATTATACCACCTTAGCATGTACTGCAAACTACCCATTTTAAAATTGGTTTATAATGGTATTTTAAAATCAAAACTGCAGTATGGAATTTCTTGCTGGGGAGGCACTTATTTTAATACAATAGAGCCACTGCTGATTAAACAGAAGCATGCCATAAGACTTTTGTGTAGAGTTAATCGCAGAAATCCCACTTTTGAGTTATTCAAATGTCTCGAACTTCTTCCTTTAAGGCACCTGTACTGCTACAAAGTTTTAAAGATATTTTTTGAAAATTCCGGGTACTATGATGTTAGAGTTCCTCATAATCATAACTTGCGAGTCAATACCAGAAACTTCGCAAATGTTCCAACAATCCACAAAACACATTTTTCACGCTTTTATTATGTTACTGCCCTCGTTTGTTTAATAATTTACCAAAAAAACTTAGGTGTGAGAGAGTGAAAACAGTATTCTTAAATAGTATAAAAAAATGGCTTTTCTCGTTTAACCATTCTGAAATAGATGCTTTTTTAACACCAATAATGTAATTTTATTTTATGTTTCTTTTCTGTTTTTTTTAAATTGTATAATTTTTCTTTTTTTAAATGTATGTAATTGAATTTTTCATTTCCATTTTTTGTTTTCCCCATCAATAGATTTATGAATTTCATTTTATATATTTTAACTAATGGGTACATTCGCCTCTTGTCTTTTATTAGACAACAGATTGTACAAAGCTATTTCATTCAAAAACTTTAAAGCTCAATATTAACATGAATTACATTATACTTTATATTTAAGTTTCTTGATATGAAATAAAGAAAAAAAAAATTTAAGTCTAGTAGCTCTGTTGGTTTGGGTTTGCTGTATTATCAGCCCGGCAATTTTTTTGTCCGATTGGTCGATTGCCATTCTATGACCTAGCACCCAAGACTGGGTATTTTGAGTATTTTTCCCTTAACCACAAGACTTCTTCTGCAAGGAAGTCGTTGATAGTTGATTGTGGCCTGGCTACGTCCTTTCTTTCAGTTTCCTCTATGCAACCGTGCCATGGAACTCAGGCAATGGGAAGGTTTTGTTAGGGGTAGGCAAGGTTGAGTGCAGAGCTGAATTAATTGCTATCAGTAAAGATAGCGATTTTTTGCAGTGTGTGTGGGTGGGTTTCTAAGCAAAAGATCTCTCGAATTGTCAATAATTCCACCCGGACAAAATTTTCATATTCCAGTAAGCAAATGGACTTTGTGATTGGAACCATTCGTAGATCCTGCCATGTCGAAGTCTCTGGTAACTTCCCCACATTTCGATTCTCTCTGTATGCTAGGTTTAATTAATTTTTTTAGAAATTTATAGAAATTTAAGCTGAGGGTAGTGTACGTAAATTTGTTTGGTATCGACTCTACGATCTTACTATGCCCGTGTGGTCGACAGGCCCAACATACGAATTCTCTAAACCGAACTGCGCTGCAGAAAGACTGCTGGGCTTATTGCGTGTTAACCTGTTATTCGTGGTTATACTACCGCCTAAGCCTTAGGTTAAATATCGTGCCAAGGTAATAAATTCGGGTACATAGGGATGGCTGACCATTTAGTTCATTGAAGATATGAAGTCATTGACTTTTGTAAAGAACATAATTTCAGTTTTATCTGAATTTACGCGTAGACCGCATCTCGTGAAACAGGAGTGAACTAATTCCACAGCCCTCTCAATGAGTTTTATTGATTAATAGATGACCAAGTCATTCGCTTGTGCGGCTTCCTTGTTTTGTCGCACCAACGTTTTGTTCATGGACAACCATAACCAGGCGAAAAGCGACTCTATGGATATAATGCACTCATAGACAATCCTTAGAGGCACCTAAGCTGGTGAAAGATTTAAAAATAGCTTCAGTGCAAACGCTGCTGAATGCACATTCTATGTACGAGTATAGGAAGATGGTTAAGGTATATTCGTCATAGAGAGAAGTTTTTCCAACCCTACGCGCCACTCCTTGGCTAGCCGTCTCTGTGTATCACCCTTTGCGGTTATGATTTGGACAGAAACATTTAAGATTTTAGGGACATGGGATTCAAAGATGCATTACAGAGTCCTCAATATTAAGAAGGATTAAAATCATCCACAGATTCATGTCTTTGACGAACAGCCAACCGGATACAAAGCTTAAAGATAAGAGAAACATACCTATACAAAGCTTAAAGATAAACATCTATATGTCTAGAAAGTTTTGCATCATGATAGGCGTAATACCGTCAAGGTCTAGGGATTTGAAGGAGAGAATCTTTTGATAGTCCAGATATCTTTTCCCCCGTAATGATGATGACACGATATGCCAGGAAACGCTATCGCTGCTATTGATTGAAGCCAACTTTGTCAACGCTATTCATCTGCTCTAACTACCGGTTGGGCTTCATGCTATCGTCATACAGTATTTGGAGTTGGAATGTACAATAGTTAGACTCTATGGTAAATCATAGGTACGCCGATTGCCTAATCGGATATTTAGATGCGAGTTTTCTAATGGTAGAGAAACTTGAACAATGAGTTTGTCAAATCTTTTGAACTAGCCTGTACAGCTACTTTCAGATCGCATGTTACATTGTAGATCGCAGAACCAAACCCAGTGACCTCATGCGGATATTAGCAAATTTTACTTGGATAAAAAAAGAATGGAGTCTTCCAAGTCAAGACGGCAAGAAAATAAAGCGCTTTTTCGACGAGCATGTCCATTGGTAACTCCGATGATGGCACTGACGTTTAGCCAGTCTTGCTGGAATAAGTTATAAATTGTATCCCTGTATTGGATCGAATTCGATGTAATGGTAGATTGGTGCAGGTGAATAGTTTTTTCCCTCAGTCAGAGATAGCCAACTGGTCTGACTTGAATAGCGATGAAAGTCGTCGCCATTCCTTATTCGACGAAGGTAGTATCTGAGGGTAATCCTAGGTAATAAACATTAGTTAAGCCCACCAAGTTGAAAATTGTCGTTGGTTTTCTGTGTGTCTAAAAGAGTTTTCGGCAAAATTTGGCTCTCATAGAGAGAACTGATTTTTGAATTTAACCTAGTTGGGTTAGTTTTATGTCCGATATATCAAAAAGGCGGTTAATTAATGCTCTGCTTTGTGTTAGATATTCAGCTCGGAAAAGAGATTTAATCACAGAACTGTTTTTTTAGAACGTCTCCGCAATTGCTGGTGCGGGTTTTGAATAAGCTATACGTTTCTTGTCTTACCTATTGTGAAAATTCTGCCAGTCAGTATGCAAGATATGTTGACAAGATCCGATTTTCTTTTTCGCTGAATTCTATTTACTTTTATTTCGTTTTGATACTAAAGACTGTCCCTAAAGTTATTCTATTATACCGTATATATAGTCTTTAGGATGGAAGTAACTTGGCGTAACTCAACTAAGAGCTGACTTTCCGTACAGAAGATGTGTAGTGCTGTGTCCAGATATCTTGACAAGAGTCATCGTCTCTCCACTCGGTTCTTGTAGAGATAGACTAGCAATGTTTATTTGAATTTGAATTCAGATACAATGTAAATGGTTGTAAATAGTTAAAGTCAAGCTTAAAGTAACAAATAGAGGATTTTACTGTGAGCGTTGGGTGTATGTGTAATGACCGGTGCTGAAACAGTAGAGAGTCTAACAAACACAAGTGGTGATTCCGACAGAACTTATTGATTTATATTGATTTAGACTACCACGCTCTAACGCGATCTCTAACAGACTAACTCGCGTAGCCGAAGTTGTGTGTAGGATTAGCCGCGAGCGAGAGAGCGCATCGTGGGTGTGGATAGCACTATGTAGTGAAGCGATGAATGGCGAGAGCGTAAACCTGCCTGTCATCTCAGAGCTCAACCTCGCTGACAGGTCGCCACATCCCTCCCATTTTTTTTTAGCTTCAGCTTCATGGAAGAATCCACGGTCCGAGCTTCATCTGCGACGTCTTGTTTACCTTCACCAGGTGAGAGGTCGTGACTGTCCTCAGTTGTTGATTGTTCTACAGCAGTCTGAGATGGAGTAGGAATCTTCTTCACATGGGTTACATTTCGTCTGAAGGTCTTTCCGTCTTCTCCTCGAACAACTATTTCGCTCGGGCCCCGTTGGACCACTTCAAACTCGGTTGAGTCAAAAGTCGGTATTAATTTGTTTGCAGGAACCAGGTTAAGAAGCAAAAACTTATCGCCGACACCAATACCTCTTTCTTTTGCTCTGCGGTCTCTGTCTCCCCTTTCTTTCCCCAAATGTTTGCTCATCGTGTCCAAGTCTCGCGCCTCTGAATCCAAAATATTTCCGCTTATATCTTGTACAGAGGGATCTTGTCCCTGATTGTTCTGTTGTAAAGAAGCTTCGACTGCGACTCACCGGTTGTACCATGTGGTGTAACGTTGCACATTAAGGTGAACTTTTGTACTTCCCTTTTACAATCTGCCCCTTTTTCGTGGCCAATTTGAAGCCGCTTCAGAATAGATCGATTCATGTTCTCCCCTTCGCCGTTCTCCTGTGGCCAATAGAGGTAGTTAATTCAATATTGTTGGCTTCACAATAGTCTTTGAATTCGCTGCTGTAATTTTCTTCATAACCTTTGACTCTTGATATCGAGATTAATAATCAATGATGACAAAAATGAAATCGTGGTTTGGTAATGGCCCCAATAAGTCGATTGCGATACATTGCCAAGGTCCGTCTTCGAATGCATGTCGTTGCATGGGAACTGGTGGTGATGGTTGTGATGGTTTTGAAACTAACAGACATTCACGACACTGCTTCACGAATGACTCAACTTCCCTGTCCATTAGCGGCCACCATACTTTTGACCGAAGTCTGCGCTTCATGACTGTTTCTTCTGGATGGCCTTCATGCCCTTGATCGGTGTCGTTGCATTTTACTATCTCGCTAATTGTAAGTGCGCGGGGAACCGTATTTTCGATCACTGCACAGACGCTGTACTCACAATGGCTGTCAATCAAGTCAGTTTCTTTAATTTTGCACAATCTTGATAACGAATCGGGTATGTTCAATTTACCCGCCTGATATATTACTTTAAACTTAAAGGATTGAAGTCTCAGTACCCATCTTTCAATCCGAGCTGTAGGCTTTGATGTTCAATCATATCATCTAAATAATTGAAAACATTTTCGCAAGGGGCCAAAAGGTTTTTACTTTTTGGAATATTTCCGGGGCCGAATTAATCTCAAATAGTAGTCTCTTATACCTAAACATACCTTTATGAGTTATAACCGTAGTTATGTATCTACTATCTTCGTCCAGTTCCAGCTGGTGGTACGCATTCAAGTCCAGTCTTGAAAAGTATTTTGCGGCTTTTCGCTTAGACATCACAGGTTCAAATGTGGGAAGGGGAACATTTTCGCGTTGTATGGCCGCATTCGCTCGTCGCATGTCGATACAAATCCGGATCACTCCATCACTTTTAAACGCTACTACAATTGCCGAAATCCAAGAACTCGGTCCAGATAGAGGCTCGATGATATCCTGTTCCATTGCCTCCTTTAGTTTTGTTTCGACCTTCTCTTCTAAAGCCGCTGGGACACGGCGTAGTAACTGCTGGACTGGTTTAATCGATTCATCAATTGATAGCTTAATTTGAATCCCTTTTTATTTTCGGGAACGGTTTCGCATCTTCGAGGTAGTTCACGTCCAGTTCCAGTTTCAAAAGTTCTAACTTGATTGCTGGATCTCGCCCCAACAAAGATTGTCTTTCATTCTCAATCACGTAGAATGAAGAAATCTTTTCGGTTCCGTTTCCAATGCATATCGGAGCTTCAAACACCACCTTAACTTTAAGTAGTTGATCACCCGCGTAAGCCCTAAATTGGTTTGGTGTTTTATATCGGGTGTTCCACACAACTGCATTATTACTTTGTAGTTCCTGCCAATCGGATTCGCTAAGAAGGTTGAATCGTGACCCCGAGTCGATGACCATCTGTATCTGATGCCTTCCGATATGACAATTTATAATTCCACCGGCACTATCCTCGTTCCCCTCTACAACTTGGAAGCAATCATGTTCTGTCAATTGATCATTTCCTTCCCGCTCAGTTGCTTTTCGGGTTTCTTCCTCGATGAAGCGCACTTTTGAAGAACCAGATCTATGTTGTTTGGTGAATCGTTCCCTTTCATCATATGCTTTACACTTGATCAATTTTGTTTTGCACTTACGCGCATAGTGCCCCATTAACCTGCACTTGTTTCATTTCATGTTTTTCGCCGGACAGCTTGGAAAGTTCCCCAAATGGCCTTGCCTACCAGATCTACTACACTCATCGTTTTCCTTTCTGCCCTCATGCCGAGAAGATATTTTATTAATATATGTACTTGAGGTTGGTGGTAACATCACTTCAGATTGATTATTGATCTGCTCGTAGACCTGACACATTTCAGTGATTTCTGCCACGGAATATTCTTTTTCCAGCAATCTTTTCTTTAGATTGTTTGGTGCCCACGAATTTGTGCTCTTATCTTTTAGGCATATCTCAAGAATTTCTTCTTTGGTTTCTTCGAATGAATATTTTGCCGCCTGATTCCTTAGTTTTATCATAAACTTGTTTAAATTCTCTCCTTGTTCTGGTCTCAATGATCGAAATACATAACGTTCGAAAGTAGAATTTCTTTGTGGTGAGAAATATTGGTCAAGCTTGTTGACTAGCACTTCAAACACGTCGACCTCTTTTCCCTCACTGGAATTGTGGCCCCCCTAAATGCAGAAGCTTATTTTTCCTCTTCACATTGTCTTTTATTTCCTCTGCCGCCAAATAGAGTGAGTATGAACGGTACTAATTCTCCCATTCTGATCTTATTATCGCCTTATCGATCACTTCATATAAAAATGGTTTGATTTCGCTCATGGTTAATACCCTTATTTTTCTTTCCCGATTTCTTTCTAACTCTTTACTACAATCCAATGCGACCACCTTTTCCAGCGAGACTGTTTCAATTCACAATTTAATGTGACGTTACTTCTGCTTTGCACAATTCAATGTGTCTTTACCGGCTTCTACTCTGTTTTTTTTTTTTTATTAGTTTGCTGCACAATTTAATGTGCCTTCAACAAATTTCCCTTTCTCTTTCCACAATTTAATGTGCCTTCGTCAAACTTCCAATTTAATGGAATACCATTAACAGTTTAGTGTTACTCCACAATTTCTTAGCCGATCCAAATATCAAAACTATAACAAAACAAAAACAACAACTACACAATCCATACTTTTCAAACACTTGCAATGTACTTGCACTTGTGTATGTATCTACATATGCGATTATTTATTATTTATACATATACATATACCTATATATCTTATTCCGCCGCATACTTACTCGTATTTTGCATTTCTATGAAAACAACAAAATAATTAATGTAAAGTTTTTTTTTTTACCTCGTCGCCAATGTAATGACCGGTGCTGAAACAGTAGAGAGTCTAACAAACACAAGTGGTGATTCCGACAGAACTTATTGACTTATATTGATTTAGACTACCACGCTCTAACACGATCTCTAACAGACTAACTCGCGTAGCCGAAGTTGTGTGTAGGATTAGCCGCGAGCGAGAGAGCGCATCGTGGGTGTGGATAGCACTATGTAGTGAAGCGATGAATGGCGAGAGCGTAAACCTGCCTGTCATCTCAGAGCTCAACCTCGCTGACAGGTCCCCACAGTATGTATATAAACTTCACCGCACAAAAGACAATGTACCTGGCGAGTAAGCCCAGGGCGTGAATGTGTCCAAACAATGTTAACTGGTTTGGTTTGGTATCCTCGCATGATGTCCATGATAGCCTTTCTATTTGTGTTTTGAACTCAGCTTGATTCTCAGATTCTGGCTGAAGCTTGAGTCTTTTGGCCAGATCTCCCCTTCTGGCAGCTATGCTATGCTATGCGTCCCCTTTACAGAGTGAAACACAACACTTTTCTCAGCGATGGGGGTTGCAGATCAAAAGGTTTGGTGTCAAGCGATCACAGATTAGAAGTACGGGTATGAATTACAACGGGTTGTCATTGGTAGAACATGCCTTCAAGTCGTCAAGGGTAAGTTCGAGTGCAGGGGTAAAAGATTCGTGAAAGCATGAATACTACCTTAAGTAGTGCTTGCTTCATCTCCATACACATACAGTTGAATACTCCTGCAACTCATTCTGTGTTTACCGCATATCAATGAATATGTAAGTTTTATTAAGCATCAGAAGGTGCAAAAATATGCAGATATCTGTTTGTATACAAGGAGCTCAGAACAAGATAATTCACAGGTGCAAGAAAGCTTCTTGTAGAAAGTCAATCGTCTATAGACTAGAGCAGCACTGCTTTTCAGAATAAGCAGTCGGCACCCAATCTGGAACTGCAAGACGAACATTTTACAGCAGCAGTTAAACAAGCCTTAAACAGTAGAAGACTTAGACTATCGTAGTTAGTGGTGCCTTAGCATGAACTAATTCGATCTCATAGCCTGGTTTGGAAGAAAGACTTAAAATTATTGGGTCGGTGTTTAAGATCCCAACACAACGAAATCCTGCGTGTGAACAGCTAAGTTTGATGGGTAGAAAACGAGCATCTAAAGAAAGTTTTATGTATTAGGTTCGTTGGAACATGATATATTGATAGACCTTCACATAATTCCCAAAATTCGTTGATTACTTTTTGAGAGCTAATAACATAGAATCTGTTCAAGAAACTTGGAGAGTATTTAGTATTGATCAGCAGTTATTATATTAACTGGAAGTTATAGATACGAAGCAGGCTCTTTCTTCGGATGGACTAGTTCTCAGCGTGAAAGGGCCGTATATCTGAGTACTTATAAAGGGTGGTTTTTCTAGAAGTATAAGCCAACGTTAATGTATATGATATTAGCTTTATTTAATAGATAATTTTATCCCATTATCGAGCAACTGGGGCCATATATCAGCACTAACACGGCGAATGCTGACTTCCAAATCGCCCAACGTCTCTGGTTTATCGGCACAAATGGCTTCACATACCCCCAAAAAACTAATCCAAAGGTGTGAGATCACAGAATCGTGGAGACCAATTCACAGGTCCATTACGCGAAATTATGTGCTCAGTAAATCTTCCCCGCAATAAGTAGATGGTGTCGCCCGCCGTATGACATGTTGGGCCATCTTGTTGAAACCAAAGCTCTGTTACATCAACGTCATTCAACTGAGGAACGAAGAAGTCAGAAATCATGTTTCACTGGCCGACATCGTCCTTAAAGAAATATTGGCCGATGATTCCACCAACCAATAAAGCACACTAAACAGTGAGTTTGAATAGTTGTAAGGGCGTCTCTACTCCGAATTCGACAACTTTGCTTGTTTTCACATCCATTTTGCGTTGAAAATGAGGATCAAGCTGAAACATGTTTTCGGTTCATCGAACCTACGACGTGTGTACTGGTCACGTGGTTTCAAATCTTGCACAAGCTGGATCCTATAAGCTTTTAAGCCAAGATCTTTCAGTGAAATCTTCCACAAAGTGGATACGTATAGCTCTAATTGCTGTGGACGATGGCGAATTGACTCATTCAAATTCACCTCAACACTGCGCTTCACAACGGCCATAACTTCTGCTGTTCGCACTGTTTGGCGTATTATCCACTAGAGTGTACGTAGTGCGAAAACGATTCTTCGTCTTCCGAATAACTTGCTCAGATGGACGATTATGTCGACCGTAAAGTGGACGTGGCGGACGATAAGTTTGGCGAACCGAACCATGGTTTTCAGTACAAGTTAAGAAATTTCCATTTGATTGTAAAACGGCAAAACGTACTAACCACAAGTCAGCTTTCAACTCTCAAATTGACAATCTATAGTAATAGTGTTCCCAGTTTAAAAACCAAACCTCCAAAAAAAATCACCCTTTATAAGTAATATAACTATTTCTATTTCTATGATTCTGCGTTTAAGAGCAGACTCAACACTGAACTAAAATTCAAAACTATTCTTAAAATTTCGATTACATATATAAGATAGTTATTGCGTGTAGAAGGACGGTCTCTCTAAATCACAGAAACTAACATTTATAAAAATATTGAAATGCGAAACTGGGTGCTACCTCACGCTTACTGGAAAGATCTAATGGCTAAGGCAGTTGTTCACTCAAAGCTATGCACCACTAAAATATAAATTAATGGATCAATTGTTTGTTATGGAACAAAGAGTAGTCTCCGCATTGATAGTCCCAAATTCTCCGCATTCATCGTCTTGTCATAGTTTTCTGGGTAACGACAATGGGCAAAAGTTTCGAACTAAAAGAAGTATTACGGCAACGTTAAATCAATCTCCATTCAAGAGACCGAGTAACGAAAATTCGGATACAAGTCGTGTTACTGGAAGCTGCAAACTCAAGCATTCAAAATGTATTATTAGGAAACGAAACAAAAGAGAGTTTACACATTCCTGAGAGCTAAACTTCAAGATCATAAGTGTGTCAAAAATTAGCGACAGAATAAAAGCAATGTAGTTGATAATTAACCATGAAATTTAGAATGGTGTCCACATGGAAAAGGATGTATTTTTGCGTTACTGCGATGAGCTTTTAAAGGAGACCTCAAGGAAGAATAGCTTGGCATTGGTGGAGATTTAAACGTATACGTCAAGGAACCGCATTACGACAACAAAGACTGCTTATGGAGTAAAACTATTTCTTGTCAAACACAAACCTAATTCTGAGCTGAACTCGTATATGTTAAAAATTCTACAACACAAAGGAATAGGCTCACGTTTGAAGATATAATGTAATGTGAGTACCTTCAAAAACTAGTGGTCTAGGCAGTAGGTTTCTTGAACTAGACGTTGTACATTTTTCTTCTCGTTTCAAGTGACTGCATATATTTGAAATAGTGAAACGACTTCAGACAACACAAGCATACTCAAAAACAACACGAACGATGAAACAAAATAATGCCTTAATAGTGTAGGGATATTTGAAATCTGAGGAGTGCCTTTTAAGGAACCGTAACAAATAGTTGGCTTTAGCAACAATGTATGTTAATTTATATGTATTGTAGATGAAATGTTAATTTTCCATCGAAAGTCGCTCTAAGGTATTTAAAATTGTCATCAACTCGTATTTAATGTATAGTGTGGGAAAATATAATGAAGAGTCGTATTACAGCTCATGCAAGCGCACCTGTCGATGTCTAACAAAAAGTTGTTTAAGCTGCACCACTTATTGAAGTAATTTAAATCTTTCTGCAGCATTAAACAATCAGGGTGGATGTAGCTAATATAGGCGGGCTAAAAAGTAATCAGTTTCGGCATATCGCGAAACATAGGCCCACATCTCTTAGATCACTCTGATCTGAAGCTACCTGGCTACGAACTAGTGCTATTATTCTTTTCTCACAGCGGTCTCACCATTTACGTGCGTAGTGATGTAGCTTACCAAACTCCACCACAATGTGATCCATGTTCCAATCCGGAATTCAACTTCATGTGTTTAAAATTCCATCTCCGTCAGCAAATTATCCACTAATGCTTTATCTACAGCAGCCCCAAGCTGGACAGCAATTCGACCTTTAATGAGTTTGATGCGCTGTCTGACTCCATACATAGGATTGTATTTTTGTATCCTTTCAATTCAATTCAATTTCAATTCAATTTATTATTAATAAAGCTTATTAATTTTTTATTATTAATTATCTTTTGTAGGAATTTTAACTGGCCGTTATGTTTCCTCGATAACGACATAGATGCCGCTGCTGATATGATCACAGATACCATTATCTTTGGAATGAGATCCTTTATCCCCCATTGGATGAAGAGTATCGAGCCAAAAGAAAAGCCATAGTACGACTCAAGCTGTAAAGAGGCTACCAAGGTTAGAGAAATGTTTTTTCGGTCCTTCAAGACCAAACCTACAGAGGAAAACCGGAGAAGGTTTAACGAGCCAGGAATTACTGCAATGTTTTTCTTAAGTGTGAGCAATTTCAATACAATCAAAAACTGAGGCAAAAAATACTACAATGTCCCAAAGCTAGCAATAATTTTTGATCGTTCGTCAAAAATATTAGAAATTCTCCCTCATCCTCTATCCCAACGCTCATTTACAATGGCAACTCCAATCTGCTTGCTGCATACTTTGCGGAAAGCTCAACACTTCCAGATTGGGCTTTGCCCCAGCTACACTTGAGTGCGTCGAATCTTCAATGGGTCGAATCTATTTTCGCACTCGTGTAGTAGCAAGAGTACTTAAAGGTCTCAACATATATAAATCCTCTGTTGCAGATGGTAATATGCCCTTCTTCTGAAGAGGTCTTCTTCCTCGCTTGCAAACCCACTGCGTAAGCTTTTTCATCGATCCTACTCTTTAGGTGTCTTTTCGAGCAGATGGAAAACAGCATTTGTCCAGTCCGTCCGTAGAAAAGGCGAATCTTCTTCTCTCTCCTCACACAGACCCATTGCACTTACGTCCCTGACGTCCCTAACGCTGATAAATGGTGAGCCCATGAAATATCTCGAAGCACGAAAACTTCTCAATGACCGGCAGTACGGTTTTAGTAGCAACCGGTCCACTGGTGCTTTGATGGCATGCCTCACCGAAAAGTGGAACCAAAGTGGACATCAATCTGGTGAAAGTAAGATAGTTGCACTTGATATTTCTAAGGCAGTTGACAAAGTTTGGCATCAGGTTCTTTCGTCGAAAATGCGTGAATTTGGTATCGACGACTCCCTTCTTCAATGGATTAGAAACTACCTTTCAAGTCTGATATTGACAAAATAAATGCTGGTGTGCCCCAGGGTTCAGTTCTGTCTCCGACACTCTTTTTAATTTTTATCAGTGATCCACCTTCCACTTCTAATCCAAGATAGTCCTTTGCTGACGACAGTACTCTCTGCATTCCATATTCGTTACCGGATTTACGTCCCTGCTCTTCGGCTGTAGAAAAGGAACGCCAGTGTATGTTAAGCTCATTAGATTCCGACATTAACAGCATATCCAATTGGGGAACTATCAACAGGGTGGAATTTATTGCTTCCAAAACTTAATGCTGTCTACTGTCGTTAAGGAGCACACCTAGTCTGACAGCCTAAAAAAAGGCGATTTTTGGGAATTTAAAAAAAAAAAACTACTGTATCAATTGTTTTAAAATTTTGAGGGTATATTTATACATATTTTAGGAATACACAGTAAAATTTTTGAAGAAAAAAATTAAATATTTTTCCAGATACACGCGATCTCCGACGGCGCTAAAAAAAAGGTCCTCCACTGCTGCAGTGATTCCGGCCTTCTCCGTGGATGAAATATAAAAAGAAATAATTCTCGTTAAACTAGAAGATATTGTCCGTATAATGACCTACGATCGAAAAAAAATATCAAAAATTGACAAAATGGCGGCGTTTTTAAAAAAAAAGTTAATTTTACCCAAAATTTTGGTCGTTTTTGGCCTGCCAAAATTCGATTTTTGATCAGATCAAAAAACTGGTAGGTCATTGTATGGAGAACTATATGCAGAACATGCAGAAAAAATTTGATAGTGATCGGATCATTTGTCTCCGAGTTATCACTGCAGAAAATTTGAAAAATGCTGTTTCGAGAAATTAGGAAGAGACGGTAGACTCCGAACAATACCTCAGGTACGTCCCGTATGCTAATACAACTATTAACTGCCGAGCAGTTACTCTTCAAATGGCAGTAACTCAAAAACTATTTGAGATATCGATTTAAAATTTTAGTATGTTATTTTTAAAGGTATAGCTTATCGAAATATGAAAGAAAAAAATCGATTTTTTTTTTTAAATTTCACACTAGGTGTGCCCCTTAAAGCGAAATTTAAACACCCAGCCATTATACATGAATGACGCTTACATCGTCGAAACCGAAAAACTTTCCGTCCACTGTATGTGTGCCAGTTACACCTTACGTCAGAATGACCACATATTCGATGTCGCCAAAAATGCTGCGAAGTGCCTAGATTTCTTCAAGCGATGTAAGAAATATGTCACCAACTCTGATCTGACCTCAATACATTAGACATTCATGTGCCCAAAATGTATGTACAATGCCCACATCTGATCAGGCGCGTCTAAATTACCACTGCACCTGCTAGATAGCTTTCAAAACCATGCGAAAAAGTTGATTGTTGATATTTTGGCAAGAAATTTTATATCATCTGCATAGGTATATTAGGCAATAGCAATAGATCATCAGTAAAAAGTATGAATAGTGAAGGACCTAGATGACTGCCTTCTGGAACACAGACGAAGCAATGATTTCTTTCGAAGAGTAGTCTCCGATTACAACAAATTGCTTTCTGCCAGATAAATAAGTTTGAAACCATTACAGCTATGGACTATTGCAGAATTATTAGGTTCACTCTACTACATGCTTTGACAAAGTCTGTTTAGATCACATGCACTAGTTCATGGTTTCCTAAGAGGTTTTAAGCGATTCACTAGCAAGTCATCACCGACATTTGTTACAAGGAAAAAGGCTAGGTCTAGGCGCTACATCTATGAGAATGTGTCCAAAATGTCATCTTTCAATATAAAAAACTAAGGGCACGCGTTAAGTGAAGCAAATTTAATGAAAAATGTAGAAGTTGTGGAAGAACTTTTCTGTTTCAAAAGGTCGGTTGAGACTTAAATCGCGATAAAGAACAAAAGGTAGGCCCTTTAAGCAGCGACTAAGTACACCTCAAATACCGAGACCTAAAATCTGTACCTTGAACAAGACTACGAAAGTTGGAAAAAACAGGCGTAGAAAGCGGTAGCTGAAACAATATGGCATTATACCGAGAATTGGAAGATTTATCTATTAGCAGGCAATTAGATATAACATAGATGAAGGGCAACATCGAAACAGGGGTAAGCCAGCTAATATCTTCAAGATTAGGGCACAAAGAAGGAACAACTCGGAAGAAATTAAGTCGCCAAAATGTATTGAAGTGGAACCAGTACGCCTTACTTTGCGAATAATTCGCCCGCAGTAACATTCCTCTGGCTGTCACGCCTCAAGAGGAAGCATTAGCAGAAAAGAATGAAACGGGGCCGATAAACCCGTCGAAGTATGGGCGGAAATTGGAAATATTAAATTTTGTTTAACAAAATGATATAGGCAACCCAGTGGAGAGATAGCACTCTTCTTCAGTTCTATAAAGGCAGAAGTGACACGAGAAATTGCAACACCTGCCTATCGACGAAACAGATGACGCATGCTATGGAATTATACGAAAATGTCGTAAACAGTCGACTACGCACTATTATTAAACTCCAAGTGATCCAAAGCGGATTAGGAAACCGAAAGTGCACACATTTCAGGTCGATCAAATCAGCTCGTTTCACCATTTTATCGAAGGTCCTCGGGAAATCTGATTCAAACAGAGATACAGCCTTAAATTTCAGCTCAGTTTCGAAAAAATTAAATGATGAAAATATCACTCACCCACAGATCACTTAAATGCAAACAAAAACATCAATATGCTCTTTGCTTCGCTGACGAGGTTTGTAGAACGATTTGTAGATCCGTAAAATTTAGCCACCATCAGAAGCACCTTGGTAGTAATGCAGGTATGTGCGAAAAAGTGTGTTTTATATGCTGTAAGTCCCTAGCGCGTCCTGTGGGTCATAAGATGAGAACTCAAGAACTATCTTGGTCAGCCGGTCAAACACGAAGTTTGAGGCGAATACCTGTTTGATGTAAAATATCAAGTCCGTCATTATTTTGTAAGTCTTTGTGCTTCAAAAATGTGCTATCTACACGGGGGACAAGACACAAGGTCAGTCACATTAATGTAGAATGTACATACACACCCCGATTTGTACTACAGTATCTTTCTTTGATTATAAATAATTCCAAAATATTAATTACCCCCTATTACAACCGCCAATGCATTTTATTGCGGCCATACATTAGCTAGACATTGTACTCGTATATTTGTACAATGGTGTAAAAACGTCCGTTTGCAGCATTAAAAATACGGCCACCAGTGCCACCTACACTATCTTTTGAGTCCATATTTCCAATGGTGCTGGCAATGGGCTGCCATTCCCCGGGTTATGTTTGTTTATTTTCTGTTTATTTACATTCTTTATGGTGCACTTTACTACAGAAAAGAAAACACTGACTTGGAAAAGTTGGCCTTGAGAGCAGTGGTCTATTTTGCAAAGTTTAAACTGAATACACAAGCAGGTGCAGCAGGCATTTTGTGGTTTAGAATACTGAAAATGCAAAAAACATCCATACCAAGTTGGTGGATGGGTAATTATTCTGGCGGACATATTTTATCTGTGTATAGAGGATTTGAAACGCGATAGAAAAGGTAATGCAGGATTCGGTTTGACTTTATGGTAAACCCTCTCAAGAAATGATTAACCTGTTATCCGCAAGTAAATGTGGCAGGACTCTTACTTGGGTCATATTTTGCGATTCTTCCCTTTAATGCCGAACCATGTTGTACTAGGAATCGCCCTATTCTCAAAGCTGATGTTATAGGCTAGGTTGACTTAACTAGTACATAGAGATGTAAAAATTTAGCAAAACACTGTGTAGATTCTGCCGTACTTGGTTTTAAAGTCGATATGAAGTGGTACCTATCGATTTGCATTTCTTAGACCTTCCCCACTCCTTAGGAATTTTTTCCTCCGACAAGATCTTGGAAAAAGTTCGTTGCAGCATCCAGCAGTAGCTAAGTCACCTGTTCCAGCAATTTTTTTTTTTTTTGAAGAATGGGGCGCACGCAATGAAAAACTATTGCGATCTGCGTTAATATTGCAGATAGAATCTTTAGCTAAAATTGTAGATCTTGGGAAATGCATTTTCGCGTCATCATAGCCATGGCTAACTTTGACATGAGACCAAACCAAAAGGAGGCCGTAGGACAGAACTTTGTTGTATTCCTTGCAGTAAGGAGAAAGTAGAAAGCAGAAAGAGAAAATCTAATACCAGCAATAAATCATCAAATATAAAAACGGACGTAGAGTCTTCATTGGGTTCATGTCTACTAACAGCGGACTGCTTGTAAGAAGGTAAGAAGGTAAGTGCATAGTATAGTATGTCATAAGGCTTTTTTTTTCTTCCCAAACCTCCTTTCGTGGTGTGACGCTTGTGGATTACGCTCCAAAAGAAATTTTTCGATAAATCATGTCTGAGACATTGCAATTGCGTGGCACCCTTTTGGGTCACCATGGTTGGTTTACCCAAATCGCCACCAATCAAAATATCGCGACACTATCTTCTCCGCTCTTAGCGATAAAACCCTCATTGTCTGAAAATTGACCCGCGATGAGGACAACAACTACGGTTTTCTACACAGAAGCGTTTATACGGACACTCGCACTTTATCAGTGACGTTGTCCTCTCATCCGATGACGACTATGCACTGTCTCGCTCCTAGGATAAGACTCTCCGTCTCTAGGATTTGGCCGCTGGCAATACCACCCGTCGTCGTTTTAAAGATCACACTAAGGACATTATTTCAGTCGCCTTTTCTGCTGACAATCCTCAAATCGTTTCCTGCTCTAGGGACAAGACCATCAAGTTGTGGTACACTTGGCCGAGTGCAAGTACACCATCCAAGAACATGAACACAGTGACTGGGTGTTATGCGTTCGCGTCTTACCAAACCACTCAGACCCAATTATCGTCTCGTGCGGTTGGGATCGTACCGGTCTGGAACTTGGCCAATTGCATGTTGAAGAATAGTTACCATGGACACAGTGGTTACTTGAAAACTGTTAGCGTTTCGCCCGATGGTTGCCTATGCACCTCCGGACGCCAAAGCTCTCTTGTGGGATCTTAATAACGTCAAGAACTTGTACACTTTGAAATACAACGACATCATCAATGCTTTGTGTTTCTCATCAAACCGCTACTGACTGTGTGTTGCTTATAGTCCATCTACCAAGATCTGAGATGTGGCATGCAGAAAATCGTCGAGGAACTTCGCCAAGAGGTTTTTTCGCAAACGTCAAAGGCCGACCAACCACAGTGTTTTCACATGGTCCACCGATGGACGGACTTTGGCTACTCTGACAACACCCTCCAATTATGGCAAGTGTCAGTCTTTGCTTACTAAGCAATCGATAGGAAGGGTCAATAGTACAAAAATCCTTCTTTCATTTGTATTTCGTCATTTGTATAAGTATACACTGTCATTTTCCTCAACCCCCTCCCAATTACACGTCACGTACACGGCTACGTCTTTTCAATGGCTTACGAGTACTCTAATGGAGCAAAGCTGGCCTTATGCAAAAGAACATTATGAGTGGCGACTGATGTACATTGCATTAGACCAGCATTAGACCATGGGAATCAGGAGCCTTGGAATTTTGGATTCAGCCTGGTTTGAAAGAGGTAGGCCTCTTGTGGCAGCGTCATGGTGCCTGTGGTTTATACCGAAAGTAGCAGGAATGATTTTCCGACTATTCTTCGTAAAACAACAAAAATGTGGGAAATAGTACAGGCTGCCATGACCCACAAATTAGCAGAGGTTTCAAGTAGGCCCTACCCCCCATCATAGGGGAAGTCTACTGTCTCAATGGGGCTTCCACAGGATGTACAAATGAAGATTATTCCCGATTGAAAATCAGGGTGTTGATGGATGCATTTCAATCCCTATTAACGTAGGTGCTCCGAAGGCTTAAGTCACCAATGCAGGTTCTCACGTAAAACACTAGAGACGTTTTGTCATGCTTCCATTTCACATTTGACATCCACAAACGTATGCAGTTCTTCTCTATATATACGGTTCAATCTCTGGGTTTGGTGGTCAAGCGTTTTATAGTAGCTCAGAGAGCAGTTCCTAGACAATGAACAGCCTCTGACGGATATAATATTGACGATGTCAGCAAATGTTTTAAGAATGAAGAGTTTTGACTTTGCATATCGAATAGTAGGATTTGAAAAAGACTACATGCAGGCGAACAACTTGCGAAGGCTCCAGACTGTTATAAAGCAACTATCACCGCATCCGAAAAGAGCAATGGCATATGAGTCCTACGTACGACTATGACGACTGGCACAAAGAAGGAAGATGACGCGGTTTTAGGGAAAATATTTAAGCCTTCGATATGTAAGCGAATGCCAGTATCGGATATATAAGTCTCATTTGCCTTCATGCACCTACAGAGGATAAGGATTACAGCATCAGAGACGAATCCTAGACCTCCTAAGCCGAACATATTCTCACTCGCCCAGCTATGACAACGTGAGCTCTACGAGCAGAAAAAAAGTGTAGAACAAAGGCTTCTCGGAAAGAAAAAGAAAGGGGACGCGATGGACTATATGAGGATTTGTTCTTGGATAAATGACGTTCTAATGTTTTACCAGAGAATAAAATGAACATGCCACGGCTACAAAACGTGAATGGATGTCTGCAAATAGATAGAGTTTGTAGAGTTCCGGTGCTGAGAATATAAAAAGACAACATCTCCAGACTGTAATACGTCGGCTAAAATACCGCTGACAGGCAGAATGAACCATTAGAAACTAAAGTCTCATAAAACTGCTGGGGTAGACGCTCTGCCCATTGGGCTATTTAAACTAGCTGAAGATTACCTGATTCGAGACATGTAGAAGTTGATCTGTAAGAAATGGAGCGACGAAGACGCGTTAGCGTCTATTCTCTGCGGAGAAAAGGGTGAAATCCTGTTAGCGAGCGAATCGAGCCACCTTCTTCAAATTTGAATTGAATTGAATTCGGCTTAATTTCACAAGCAATGGTCGGCGTTATATTACTTTGTCACTGCGAAATGACACTTTATGGAAGAGAAATAAAGCAAAATTTAGGAATTTGGCGTTATTGCCCTCGGCGTTATTTCACAGCACCAAATTATGGAATATCATTACCATTTGTCTGCTCCACAGGAAAAGAAACCCTTTTGTCTGCGCAAACTATAGAGGAAGGAGCCTTCTAAATATATTCTACAATGTGAGCATTATGTGAGCATCTGCAACCATTCATGAACAAACTCTTTGGTCTATGTATATTAGTGCGGTTTCACACTGCGGCGATCTTGGAAATGACCCAGAAATTTCAGGTCAACACTCGCCATCTATTTGTCGACTTCAAAGTAACAGTGACGAAATATGCAACGTCATGTCTAGTTTTCTAGGCACGTCAGGTTTTGTGGGAAATGGATTAAATGAGACCTTCAATGTCAAGAAAGGTTTTAGACAATATGCCACGCTGTCCTGTGACTTTGTAACATCACTTTAAAGAGAATCGTTCAAAACTCTCTACCTAATAAAAGAGGGACGATCTTTTCCAGGACTGCACAATTATTTGGGTACGGGGATAACATTGATGTCACTGGAGGAATACAGCGAGCCGTCAGTGAAAGCGAGGGCAGGAAAGTACATCCCGTAATCAGATAAGGATGCCCGCCACAGGTTTGAGCAGGATGCTATTATTGACAATTATAACTTCGAGGTAGTTAAGAACTTCTTCTACATTCGTGCCTCCCCAGTTACAGGCAGCAATGACATCAGTATAAATCACACGCAGAACAACTCTTGCCAATCGCTATTCCTTTGAGGTCAGGAGGCTATTGAGTAACAGAATCAAACACCAAACTAGCTTTATGCAAGACCCCTGTCATCAATTCTCTGCTCAATGGTGCAGCTTGTCGAAAACGGATGAAGAAGTACTTGGGCGTTTCAATGGACAGATTATACGTGTGATTTTCGGTTCCGTTTGTATTGACGTGGAAGATTTAACCACGAGCTGTACGGGCTGTACAGCGACATCGATCTAAGTATATCAGTACACAAGTAGAATGTTAAAGATGCTGCATAGGTTTGCAGTCAAACAAAAGTCGAGTCGAAGCCAACTCTAAACCTTCGTAAATTGTCGCTCTGTCTTTACCAGCTTTATCCAGAGAACAATGAATATAAGGCCCGCCTTCCACTTATTCCAGTTCTAAATAAAGCATCATCAAAAAAAAAATTTAAAAAATTATTCAAAGAACTGTTCTTCATCAATTTCTTTAAATTGTGTTGGACATACATACGTACGTACATATGTACTCGAATCTATTATAAGCAATTCTCTTTTTATTCTCATTTTTTATACGTTCTGAACACTGTTTACTAGCCAGGTCAAAAACGTAAATAATTCATTTTCTGAGAACGTATTTTCTTGTAAATTTGTTAGAAAACTTTTTACTTTCGAAAATGCCTCTCCTCCAAAATTTGTTTTATTTCGAAAATTAATAGCCCGTGTATCCTCAAGGTGAGGCAGTATATCACTTTAATATGTTTGCTGAATATCATAAGGCAAAACATTAGATTTTCAGACTCGAGTACATATATGTACGTAGGTACAGGAACGTTCTGCCTTCATCCCGTGGGAAGGCTGTGAAATCAATTTTTATGATTGCAAACTGTGAGGTCTTTACGACTATATGAGTATTTTCTTAAAAAAAAAAAAATAGAAAAACAACAAAAATTGGAAAAAGGTGGAAAGGAAATCTTCAAGTAGCCACACTAAATTGTTGGTTGTTTAAATTGTTGTTTTTCCTTATTTCGCACTGACTGCTTTAGATGCTTGTGTACCGAAAAAATAAACATTTTCTAATTAATCGCCTAAACAAGGGGCAATTAAATTGAAAAGTACCGCCACATCAGCATGCATAAGTTTTTAGAGTTGTATCTGAAGTATGTTTTTTATGAAAATATTTCGGTTTCATATTATCCCCTGTGCTGGTGCTTAAAAAAAGATACGGCACACATGTGCGATGACTGGAAAGGAATTTTCTTTTTTGTTTGAACGAAAAACAAAGTAAAAGAATTTCAATAGATTTCCATCATCTCCCCGGGGGAATAAAGTACTTTTTGCTATTATTTTCGTTTTATTGATTGGAGAGAAAAATAGAACAGGCCGAAAGCAAGGCGACCCCCTTACGTCCTCCGATTGAATATGAATTTTTACTTTCTGTCAATATTATTCGATTCTTTGTGACATCGTTCATTGACGAATAAATGATGGATGAAAGCATGAGGCGAATTGAAGAAAGAGAACTGTCAAAATAACGTCAAAATCAATGGAAGCCGTAGAGTAAACATTTTGATTATTCATAAGCTTTTTCGTATGACAAGCAGAGTGATCTACAAATATTACGAATGTTGTGGATATCACAATGAGTATTTATGAGCTAATACCTCCTCCATTTGTAAAAGTGTCAATTAACGAAACCGGCTTTGAAAATGACAAGATACTAGCAAGGGTAATTAGACGGTCTGTTTCAGCTCGTTGTTTCTGGAGCCTCCACTGCACAACTCTCTTATGTTTTTCTACTATGATCACATGTCTTCCCTGACCAATCTGCACAACGGCTTAGCCGACCGAGATTCACTTGAAATGTCTCCAAGATGTTCTTCTGTCTGCTGCGAAATTATTGTACTTTTGCACCTGCTGACAGAACGCACATTTCTTTCACTTCAGAAACAATTCATTTTTTTTGGGAAAGGAATCTTATTCAGAGGAAATCTTTTCAAAAGTCTGCTCTTGTTGGTTTTGGTCATTATTGCTTAACGCCAATTCTACCAAGTCTTTCTTTTTTAGTTTTTTATTGAAGTTTGACACAGTAAGAAACAGACTTTATAGTCCAAGCTTATGGGAAGAAGAAAACAAAGGTACCGATGTATGTACGAGTACATTGTTCTTAAATGTTTGCAAATGATAACGACCAGGAATCAGAGAGCTCGGCATAACCGAGTTGTACGGCTTAGGAACGAAATACGATATTTTAGAGTACGTTCGAAAGTGGGCTTGAGGGTATACTAATGAGCACGTTTGAAGGGGCCGAATACAACGAGCGACTTCTATGGAACACTGATGGTGGAAATGCGATAAAACTAAATGAGACAGCAGATACTACGCCGGTGTTCGAGTTGTCGAATAACTGTGTCGTATTGGCATCACCGATGATTTTTATCGCACGGTCTTGAATCCTATGAAGCAGGTGCAGAGATGTTTTAGGAGCACCTGATCAGATGTGGGTATTGCACTCCAATTTTGGGCGGATAAATGCCCTACATATATAGAGGCCAATTTCTTACATCACTTAAAGTAACCTTGACATTTCGCAACATATTTGACGACATCGAATATGTGGCCATTCTACCGTTAGTTGTCATTGACACACATAGCGTGGACGGAAAGTTTTTCGGTTTCGACGATGCAAGTGTCATTCATAGTGGCTGGGTGTTTAAATTTCGCTTTAACGACAGTAGACAGCACTGAGTTTTGGAAGCAATAAATTCCATCCTGTTGATACGAGTAGTTCCCCAATTGGATATGCTGTTAATGTCGGAATCTAATGAGCTTAACATACACTGGAGTTCCTTTTCTACAGCCGAAGAGCAGGGACGTAAGTTCGGTAACGAATATGGAATGAAATATCAAGTGCCACTATCTTGCTTTCGCCAGATTGATGTACGCTTTGGTTCCACTTTTCGGTCAGACATGCTATCAAATCACCAGTTGCTAAGAAAACCGTACTGTCGGTCATTGAGAATTTCATGAGCTGACGGTTTATCAGCGTTCCCCTGACCTTGGAAAGAACTTACGTAAGTGCAATGGGTCTGCAAGAAGGGAGAGAGGAGAATATTCGCCCTTTTAGGGAGCGTATGTCTTCCATCTGCTCGGAAAGAGTCGTAAAGAGTACGATTGACGAAAAAGCTTACGCAGTGGTTTTGCGAGCAAAGAAGTACACCTCTTCAGAAGAAGGGCAGATATGCCATCTGCAACAGCGGATTTATGTATGTTGAGACCTTTAAGTACTCTTGCTACTACACGAGTGAGAAAGTGGATTCGTCCCATTGAAGATTCGACGCACTTAAGTGTAGGTGGGGACAAAGCCCAATCTAGAAGTGTTGAACTTGCCGCAAAGTGTGTAGCAAGCAGATAAGCCTTGTGCAAAGAGATGACAGCTGGAATGTCATTGTAAACGAGCGTTGGGATGGAGAATGAAACAGAATTTCTAATATTTTTAATGAACGACCAAAAATTATTACTACCTTTGGGACATTTTAGTACTTTTTGCCTCAGTTTTCGATTGTATTGAAATTGCGCACGCTTAAGAAAGACATTGCAGTCATTCCTGGCTCGTTTAAACCTTCTCCGGTTTTCCTCTGTAGGGTTGGTCTTGAAGGACCGAAAAAACATTTCTCTAACCCTGATAGCCTCTTTATAACTTGAGTCGTACCACGCCTCTTCTCTTAGTTCGATACTCTTCATCCGATGAGGGATAAAGTATCTCATTCCAAAGAAAATAGTGTCTGTGATCACATCAGCAGGGGCATCCACGTCGTTATCGAGGAAACATAACGACCAGTTACAATTACTAAAGAAGGTGTTAAGTCTTTTCTTGTATTGCCATATGGTTTTTTGGGAATCTTTTTTCTAACTGGGTGTACGAGAAATTAGCTGATATGATACAATGGTCCGACGAGCCTAGAGGGGAGAGCACATCAACGGTGTACTTATCAGGGTGGGAAGTTAAAAACAAGTCCAGGGTGTTGGTGGCATGACTATTAACGTCTGATGTTCATGTGTGCTCATTTACAAGTAGGGTTAAGTTATTTTCCGCAGCGAAGATCTCAACACGCCGCCCTTTGGGGGTTGGTTATCTGCTCAGAATGTTGAAGCCAACCAGAATTATTAATATTAAAATCACCCGTGACCATGATTTCAACAGATACAGTTCTCTGTTTAGAGTCAGACAGCGCATCAAACTCGTTCAAGGTCGAATTGGTGTCCAGTTTGGGGGTTTTGTAAATAAAGCAGTAGTGGATAATTTGTTTACGGAGATGGAATTTTAATCAGTGGAAACTCAATTCCGGATTGGAACATGGATCAGGAGCAGGAATGGAAAAGAGGGATAATCATCAAGCTATCAAAAAAGGAAAACCTGATGGAGTGTGGAAATTGGAGAGGTATATGAATTCTTCCAGCGTTAGCCAAAATAATGGCTAGAATAATTCTGGAACGAATCAGACAACACTTCGATTCAAGTCTCGACGTCGAGAATAGGCAGGCTTTCGATCTGGATCCTCCTGCATCGACCGCATAAACACCTTACGGATCATTATAGAGCAATGTATTGAGTACAGGTTTCCGCTACATCTACTGTTTATCGACTTCGAGAAGGCTTTCGACAGTTTGAATCGATATTCTATATGGTTGGCCTTACACAGGAGAGGCAGCCCCGGAAAACTCATAGCTATTTTAAAGCGACATATGAGGGTGGTAAGTGTCTCGTTTTGCACAATGGTAAGATGTCTAACGATCTGGAAGTCCAAAGTGGAGTACGTTGGGGTGTATATTGTCACCACTATTGTTTTTGGTGGTTATCAGAGATGTACTACGAGCAGCATTGACGGAAGGCAACCGTGGAATTCGATGGGCAATGACATCTTACATCTTGCCTACTTTCTCGTCGGATAATGGACCTGAAACTGAGACTAACAAAGTGGGGCTCAAAATAAACACAGTCAAAATGAAAGCCTTAGCACTTCCAACACCAGTGCTCAACTTAACATTGCCGGACAAGAGGTCGAGAAATTTGACAACTTCCTATACTTAGGAAGTGTCGACTCGGCTAACCGGGGTGGCACCGAACTGGATATGTGCAGCAGAATCGGAAAGGCTAAAGCTGCATTCGGAATGCGATCCAATATGTGGAAATGCAATGTTTTCAGCTTAAGAGGAATCAGTACTTCTTTATGGGTGCAGTACTTGAAAGGTGGACACCACTACCACACGCAAGCTGTAAACCTTCGTACATAGATGTTTAAGAATCATCTTGAGGTTTTTTTTGGTCCAATCGTATCTTTAATGCACAGCTTTATCAGAGAACGGGCCAATAACCTATAGACATTACTATACGGAGGAGAGAGTGGCAATGGATGGGACATATCCAGCGATGCGAAGACAGTTCCATTGCGAAGTACGCCGTGCAGTGAAATCCGCTTACCCAAGCAGGCAGAACAGCGGGATGCCCGAGACATACACAGCGCAAAACAGCCGAGCGGGAATCGAGCTCTTTAGGAATGAGTTGGGGAGAGCTCAAGCGCGCTACAGAAGTCTGAACAAGATGACGCGTTGTTGCGCACTATGCACCCGAGGGGTTAATAGATTTATGTATATGGCGTTATCTTTTGCGTGGCCGACAGTACTCCATATATTCTGCTTAGAATTAATTCAATATGATTATTCCTGGTAAGCGCTCTGTTGAAGACAATTCCAATGCTTATGTCCGAAACAACCGGCTTAATGGATTTGAGGAAGATATAACGTATCAACAAGCTTCCTTGATACAACCAGTCATTTCGATTTAGTGGAGTTTAAACAAAGACCGTTGAATTTTGATCACACTAAGATATGATATTGTGACCAATATACCATTTTCGACACGGCCTAAACGACAGCTCTTATGCAGCTGGACATCATCAGCATACAAGTCAATAGAGCAGTGTAACACACATGAAGGAAGATCGTTTATAAACATCGTGAAAAGTAATGGTCACAAAATCGAACCTTGCGGAAGGACTGCACCGAGTTTGTCAAGCGGTGTCTACAGTGATACACGACTACCGATATTTCGAAATATGTCCCACGATCCGATCAATTCGCACACATAAATATAAACATTGACATCGTTGGACCCTTCCCACTGCACAGGGGCCAAAGATACTGCTTGACAATAACTGACAGCTTCACACGCTGGTCAGGCCCAGGGGTTGTGGCAATGTCCGACATCCCAGCCGAGATTGAAACTACAATTTTGATAAATATAGATATTGTAGATTGGATAGATCGCTCTAGAATCGTCACTTTTTCAAGAACTGGACTGTAAGAGTGATGTCAATCATCTGTGAAACACTCAATGGTATGGAATCTAACAGGTTGGTCGAAACGTTCCACTCTACGCTAAACTCGGCGATTTTGTGCCAACATGAAAACAGATGGGTCGAACATGTGCCATTGATACTTCTGGGGGTAAGGTGTGCCTTCAAACCGGATATAGGAGCTTCACCAGCGGAGATTTTGTATTACGCATTGCTGGAGAGTTATATGAAGAAAGTGCAGCGGAGGAGACCATATCTTATTGAATAATCTCCCAAGAAGCATGGCATATCTTCGACCAACAACGACAGCTTATCACACAAACCATCTAACACTCATAAGCAAGTCTCTTGTGACATCAACACATGTTTTCATTCGAAATGACTCAGTAAAACCGTCGTTAACCAGGCCATACATGGGCCTGTATAAAATATTAAAGCGCTACCCGTAGTATTATTTAATAGAGATCAGATAATAGAACTGTTTAAAATCAGTGAACGAATTACCACCAATCTACCACTCACTATCAAGTGACCTCAATGCCAGAGAAGAACCCAAGAATATACTCCAGCCGCCATCGGCACCAACATGCTCGGGGCGACATGTTCGCTTTCCAAAGAAGTATTTACTTCACAAATAAATCAATTCATAAAATGAACTCGAAAAGTTTGTAATTGATGTATGAAATACTTATTAACATGTCTTAAGGACGAGATAATTAAATACTGTAGAACGAAAAAAAAAACCGTTGATGGCGAAAGTTATACAATTTAGCATAAAAAAATATGAATATAAAAAAGGAAGCACGAAAATAAAATTTATAAGTGTGGCAAAAGTATACAAAAAAAACTGATTACATTATAAGAACAGTAGACTATCCAAACTTTATATTACGAAACTGGTAAACAAAGAGCATCTATTGTATGGTAGTTAGGACAAAAAAGCCATTTTTTTTATTCCGCTTAAAACACTGTTTCCACTCTCTCGGTTCTATGATTTTCCGATAAAAGATTAAATAGACGAGGTGCAGTGACAAAGTAAAACCGGGAAAATGTGTTTTGTGGATCGCTTTTGTTGTCACAAAGTTTCTATCATTCACTCGCAAACAGTAATTTTCATGAAATTTTGAATCGTAAAATACAGAATTTTGGAAATATATTTTTAAAACTTTGTAACAGTATATATATATATTTTCTTAGGGTAAAATTCGACAAGAAGTGCTAGATATCACTCTTGTCTCTGACAGCATCACTCAAAGGATAAAGAACTGGATGGTATCGTCTGAACACTCCTTTTCAGACCATGAGTGATGCTCCCCCCAGGCAACCAAATTTCCGCACCAACCGGAAAACTGATTTCCCATAATACAGAGGAATACTGTCTGAAACGCTATCCTCAAAACTATCAAATCCCCCGAGTGACACCAATGAGCTTGACATGACAGTCAATGAATTTACTCTGGCTCTCAATCACGCTATGGCCGCTTCCTGCCCTCTTATTCAACCTAGAGGCAAAAAAAGCCACATTGGTGGACATCAGCACTGGGACTGCTTAGAAACTCTTGTACACAACTTTTCAACGTAGCAAAAACCACAAGAAAAGTGAGTGACTGGGACTCATAGAAAGAATCCTTCAAATTATACAAAAAAGAACTGAGGAAGCAAAGTTACAATCCTGGAGGTCATTCTGTGACAAAATCACAGAAACCTCTGAAGCATTTCGGCTAAGAAAAATTCTCTCTACAAATCCTATGATGCCTAGCTATTTGAAATTACGCGGCCAGAAGCAACCCAAACAGGCCTACTGCAACCGGGACCAAAATCCATGGTCTGATTACAAGAGACAAACTGCTCTGTGCACTGCATAGCTTCAAACCATACAAGTCTGCTGGTCCGGACGGTATAATACCTGCCGAGCTACAGAGGTCCTCAGATATTATTCTGCTTGTGCTAGAAAATATTATGAGGAACTGCGTAGAACTTATCCACATTCCACTGCCATGGAGAGAAGTCAAGTTAGTATTCATTCCCAATGCCGGAAAATGCTCTCATGTTGTCCCAAAGGACCTCAGACCTATAAGTCTATCATCTTTCCTTCTGAAAACTCTAGAACGACTGATTGATATCCATATTCGAGCTAAAGCTGATCCAAGACTTCTGTCAACGGCTCTACATGACTACTGTAAAGGAAAGTCGGTGGAGACGGCTCTGCACTCTTTGACCAGCCAAATCGAATGATCCCTACAATATAAATAGGAAACAATGGTTGATTTCCTAGACATAGAGGGCGCCTTAAACAACCTCGACATATCCGCAATCACGACTGCGCTGTCAATTCTGCATGTAGACGACTTACTTGGTCAGTTGATCAGTCTCATTCTAAAAATCAGGATAATCAACTCCAAACTGGGTAACAAATCTGCTAAAAGATGTGTCAGCAGAGGTACACCGCAAGGCGGTATGTTCACTCCCCTTCTCTGAAACTTAGTAGTTGATGAACTACTGATATACCTGGAAGCGGGTGGTAGTAGAGTGATTGCCTATGCGGATGACGTGGCCATAGCCGTCTCAGGAAAGCATCTCAATACCATTGGAAAACTCCTTCACCATAAAACTGATCTTGTCCTCTTTTCCAGGAAATACAAAATTCCAATTATAGACCCTCCTTCAATAAATGGTACCAGTTTAGTTTTCTCCTATACAGTAAAATATCTGGGTCTTATTTTTGACAGGAAACTAAACTGGAAACTTTCAAGAAAGAGTCATTAAAGCTACAATAGCTTTATTCTCTTCCAAAAAAGCCATTGGGAACAAAACCCCGCATAACCCACTGGCTATACATCTCGGTCATAAGACCGATACTTACTTACGGGGTGGTTGTCTGGTGGACGGCCTTGGAAAATTCAGCCAACCGCATTAAACTAAGCAAAGTCCAAAGAATAGCATGTCTATGCACAAGCGGAGCCTTGCGGTCTACCCCCTCTATGGCATTAGATATTCTGTTTCACTTGACACCCCTCGACATTTTTAGCAGGCAAGTAGCTGCGACTGCAACTCTTCGCTTTAAAGCGACGGCATAGTGGACAATTAATTCATTTGGCCACGCCAATATTCTTAACACCTTAGGAGTCCTCACAGAGAACGTCGATTAAACCATACCTGAACTTTGGTTTGACAAAAACTACCATGTAAGCTTCCCCTCTAGATTCTTCTGGGAGGGAGATGCTTTCATGGAGGAAAAGTCAATCTATCTCTACACAGATGGATCTAAAATCGATAGCGGAGTTGGTGGCGGTGTTTTCTCAGATAAGCTAAATCTAGGCCACTCTTTCCGTGTTCCAAATCACTGTAGCGTGTTCCAAGCGGAAATTTTGGCGATTAAAGAAGCTCTGTCCTGGCTGAAGAAAAACGTGATATCTGCAGAGGATATCCGCATATTTTCGGATAGTGTCAGGCCGCCATCAAGTCCCTGGACTCGGTCTCATTATATTCTAAAACCACCCTTGCATGCCGATTATCTATCATGGAGATGGCAGAGCAGTTCAACTTTCACCTTTGGTGGGTGCCGGGCCACAGAGACATTCCAGTTAACTGCAGAGCCGATGAACTCGCTAAAATTGGAACCACTCTACCTATTCTACCGGAAAAGGGTAGTATAAGTATATCAATCGCTATGTGCAAACTAACACTAAAGCTGGATGCCAATAAAAGAACAGACCTTAGGTGGACTGCTGGGAAAACATATCTAGCGACCAACGAGATCTGGCCAAAGCTGGATCTGAATCGCTCTAAGTGTCTGATCCTTTTAGATAGGAAACATCTCAGCGCCATAATACTCGTAGGTGTCATCACTGAACACTTTCTCATAGGCAAGCACGCAAGAAGGCTTGGCGCTTTTACAAACGTCTTCTGTAGAAGCTGCATGGAGGAGGAAGAGAAGGAGACAATCCTCCACCTACTCTGAACATGTCCAGCTCTCTCCCAGAGAAATCTTCATTTAGGAGCTTTCTTCTACAACAAACTAAATGATATAGAAAATATAGACGTCAACAGTCTCCTACGCTTTATCGTAAGCTCAAACTGGTACCATTAATTAGAGCATCATAGATCCACGTGGCATCACGATGGACCAATAGGCCTAAGTGGGTTGGTACTTCCAACAGCCACTCTTACCTAACCTAACCTAGGGTAAAATTCCATTATTTCAGAAAAGTTCAAAGCTGTGAGTTCTAATATTTGCTTTGCACATTATTCTGATGACATGTTTTTGATTTGTTCGTAAGGGGTTAATTGTATTGGAATATGTGCCACCCCAGCAGGATATGACACAGTGGAGTTTGGATTTCAGTAAACCATTTTATGTTAACTTCAAGATAAGCTAACTGCAGCACTGACCAAAATGATAAAGCTGTCTGACAACTTTATTTTAATACTGCTTAAGATAGAGAGCATGGTCCTTCCAATTAAGTTTATGATCCAGTATAATGCCCAAGTATGTAAATTTTATGTACAACTTATATTGTTACGAAAGGTCATGGGATCAGGATGACATGACAAAGGAAATCGTACGCAAATGGAGGAATGATAGTACAAAGGAAAATTATCGCAGAATATACGAGTACCTTTCATGTTGAATATCATAAATTTCGTCTCATTACTGGACCACCTTCGCAAGATATCTCAATTATGAAAGATTTCGATAACAGTCATTTGCGTAAGAGAGAGCTGCATCATCAGCAAAAGCCGTGATTTGACCTTTAAAAGGTTGCATAAAGAATGAATTTACATAAATTACAAAAAGGATAGAGCCCAGGAGAGAGCCCTGCGGTATACCTGTATCAATCATCTTTGGCGAACTGAAAATATTTTTTCACTTTAACCATTTGCTCACGATTTTTTTTAAATAAGAAACAAACTAATCAGGAATGTACCCTCTAAACCCTACACAACAAAGTTTTGTTTGCAGTAAATTGTGATATATTGTATCGAAAGCTTTCGCGTTATCTATGAATGACGCAGCTGGGAAGTTTGCAGCATTTAAGCTTGTATTTGTATACCAGTTTCGGCCATAGGCAATAACTTTTTTACTAAGCCATTAATCGGCGCGAACCGTCTACAGATCTGGAGTCTCTATCCAGGGGCAGATGGCTCAGTTACAACGTCAGATATCAGAGCAGGCTAGGCGCGTGGATCAGATCTATGCGTTGCTGCCGGGCCTAACGCACCTCCAGTCGTAATGGGTATGAACATGGCGGAGCGAACCCTAAAGGTCTGATAAGGATCGAACAAAAGCCATACTTTTTAAGTTGCTGTGGCACAGAAAATATAAAATTGTAAGAAGAAACCGACCCAACTCCGTACAAGGAGGTGGTGTTGCGATCTCCATTTTTTTTTTGTTTTTTTTTTTATGAGAGCGCGCTCAAGGGGTTTGTGTACCCTTAAGGTGATTGTACACAGCGCGGGCGTAGGAAATTTAGGGAGGAAGAAAAGAGGGGTACCGATGTACATTGTTTTTAAACGTTTGCAAGTTATAACGACTAGGAAATACAGAGAGTTGTACGGCTTAGGAACGAATCACGATATTTTAGAATAGGTCCGAAAATGGGCTTGAGGGTATACAGATGAGCATTCATAGCGAGATGGGTGTTACGGTTGAAAGTTTGAAAGGGAATGCTACTGGCGATTTCAGTGGAGCACTGGTGGTGGAAATAGCGATAAAACAAAGTGAGAGAGGAGACATTACGTCGGTGTTCGAGGGTGTCAATTGATTGACTGGTATTAGTATCATCAATAAGTTTTATCGCACGGTTTTGAATCCTATCTAGCAGGTGCAGAGATGTTTTAGGAGCACCTGACCAGATGTGGGCATTGTACTCCAATTTTGGGCGGATGCCTTATATATTGAGGCCAGATCAGAGGGAGTAAAATATTTCTTACATCGCTTGAGGAAACCTAGACATTTCGCAGCATTTTTGGCGACATTGAATATGAGGTCCTTCAAACGTAAGCTGTCACCTGCACACACACCGAGAATGGAAAGTTTTTCAGTTTCGACGATGCAAGTGCCATTCATGGATAATGGCTGGGTGTTTAAATTTCGCTTTAACGATAGCAGACAGCATTGTATTTTGGAAGCATTAAATTTTACTCTGTTAGTGGTTCCCCAATTAGTTATGCTGTTAATATCAGAATTTAATTTGCTTAATATACTCTGGCGTTCCCGTTCTATAGCCGAAGAGCAGGAACGTGAGTCAGGAAACGAATATGAAAAGCAGAGAGTACTGTCGTCAGAAAAGGAATAAATTGGATTAGAAGTAGCAGACAAGAGATTAATAATGAAAATTAAAAAGAGTGTCGGAGACAGAACAGAGCCCTGGGGCACACCAGCATTTATTTTGTGAACATCAGACTTGAAACCGTCCAAGACAACTTGAAGTGAACGTTCCGGAAGGTAATTTCTAATCCATTGAAGAAGAGAGTCCTCGATCCCAAATGCACGCATTTTCGACTAAAGAGCCTGATGCCAAACTCTGTCTAATGCCTTAGAATAGGCATTGTACAGCCGTGTAGTGCGTAGATTCCAGGTGCTGGAAGCATGTATCGTTGTACATGGTATTTGTCTATGCACCTAAAGCTACTCAATCCATCTTATTTATCTCAGAACTTGAGACACTTTTTCGATTTTTTTCGGAGATTTTAACGGGAAACAAAGAGATTTTGGAAATAATATACCAAACACTAAAGGGAACCTGCTTATCAATTGGTGGGGCCAGCACAGTATTATGTACCGACTGAGTCTAAAAGCGCGGACTATCCATCATTTTACAGATACGAATTCTATCTTGATCTGTGGTTGTTCGACACATGGATACAACTGACTGGCACGAACCAACAAACTATAAACTGTCTACGCGCAGTGACCATTGAGGTCTCAGTACCGAAATAACGGCTCCCAAAGCAATTTCGGAATTGAATGAGTTTGTTCAAAGGTATTCCTATAATTACAGTAGTGTATGTTGGACACACTCTACACACTCTACCAACAATGCGATCCTCTTCGGCTGCATTTATTTAACTGACACGGAAATGGTATCGCATTTATTCGAAATGGAGGTGCAAAATTTTTTTATGTACTTCAAAATAGCGCAAGCTTACCGAAACAGAATTCTCAGCGGAAACTTCTGAATTTAAAATAAATAAGAAAGATTTGTGTTAAATACTGTTAAATGTGTAAGAACTATGGACACAATGAATGTATTTATTTAATTTATTTTAATAGTCAATCTGGCAGACGGCTTTGCCATGCTATACTTGATTTTTGCTATTGTACATATATACATGATTTGAATAAGAAAATAAAAAAGAAAAAAATATTTCAGTTTAAATTCCTGCACATAGTCTTTTATAAGATTGTTTGAGTTTTAAATTATTAGGGTGTTTTTTAACACCCGAACTAATTTGGTTTTCCGTTTGAGTTTATTCGATAAAGGAACGGTCATACATTGCTTTAGGCGCTTTCATTTACTGTGTTGCTTGCTTGTACTGCGACTGCAATTAGACACAAAAAAGGGTAACTTTTTAAGAAAGAGATCACAAGCAATAGATGGGTCATCGGATTGTAAATATCCTCAGAGGACTCAAAGTTTAATTCATCGTGGTTTTAAAACGTTTTATTTTGTGCTCATTTGGTCCATTTTCTTCTTTCTTTAAAATAAGATCGAATAAGTTTTTTGGTGAGATAAGCAATGGATGCAAGAAGATGTTATGGAACTTCTTCTCCCCAAAAAAGCTTCAGACATCGACGAAGTGCATTTTAAAAGGTCCGATGCACAAGAACACTACCGTGTGGCGCTCCGATTTTAGTTCTATTTTTTGTGTTTAGTTGGCAAATCTGTTGTTGATATTCCCTTTAAATCTTAGCGTCAGCTTGACATTTGTAAAAGTTACGTAGCTAAGAGTACATCTATCACTGTGTGTGTTGGCGATTTTTTACGATTTTAGAAATGGATTTAAATTTGCAACAACGAACTTGTATTAACTTGTATTTTGCGTAAAAAAAGGATTTAATGAAATTTAATGAAACGAAAAGTGTTTCGGCAACGATTCTATAAAGAAAACGGTCGTTTACCAGTGGCACGAGCGGGTCAAAAGTGGTCGTGAGTCAATCAAAGATGATGAACGCAGTGGCAGACCATCGACATCGGAAACCGATGAAAACATTGATGGAGTAAAAGTCAATAACCGCAAATTAACCATCAGAGAGATAGCGGAGGACTTGAACATTGTTTATGGATCCGTCCAAGACATTTTGGTTAATGATTTGGGTTTCCGTCGTGTAGCAGCAAAGTTGGTGCCAAAAGACCTCAATTTCATGCAAAAAAGAGACCATGACGTTGACGTCGCAAAAGAGATGATTTGCGAGGCTGAATCCGATCCCACATTCATCAAAAGGATCATTACTGGAGACGAGACGTGGGCAAAAATGCGTTCAGACTGAAAAAAAGGACCGGGTTGCGTTAAAAGAAAGACCGAGTTAAGTAGCAACTGAATTATGTAGATGACAAATCATTTCAATCTACAAAAGTCTCCACAAATAGAACTCATCATAAAGAGATATAGGGGTGGATGTTCACTATACTTTCTGCTTCAGCAATCACTGTTCTAAGCTGCTCGTACGTAAGTCTCGCCTTCCCTATGACGACCTTCAAAAGGTTTTTTATCGTGCGAATAAGCCGCTCCCAAAATCCTCCCCACCATGGGGCTCGTTCAAAAATGAACTTCCACTTTATTTGTTTATTTGCCAAAAACTCTTCCTCGAGAATGCGGTCAATACCAGCTATCTCGAAAGCAGCTCTGCGAAATGTCCGGGCGTTATCGGAATAGATTGTAGATGGAGCACCTCTTCGAGCTATAAATCGCCTAAATCCCATAAGGCAGCCGTCGGTTGACAAACTCGTGACCAGCTCCAGGTGCACACATCTAACAGCAGCGCACGTAAAAATCATAAAGTAACTCTTGCTCATCTCACTCGTTGAACTATGTAGGTAGTAAAGCGGGCCGGCAAAGTCGATGCCAACACAATCGAAGATCTTAACAATGTCAATCTTTCGGCTGGTAGAGGAGCAAATGGCTGGGAGACTGGCTTGCCCCACAGTTTTTTGCAAACGATGCACCTTTTAAAACATTTTTTCAATAGCTGTCGTCCTTTTACTATCCAGAAACGCTCCCTGAATTGTGAAAAGACGACATTGACACCCACATGTAAGGTTCTTCTATGGTAATCATTCACAAAAAGTTCAACAAGGTACGGATTTGGTGGCAATATCACAGGATGCTTAAAATCTGGCGAATCGGGTAAAGATTGAAGACGACCACCCAGGCGCATCAGTCCATTTTCATCCAAAAAAGGGGACAGTTAAAAGATCCTTGAGGTTGTAGATATTTTGGTACCTTTCTGTTAAATACAAATCTCGTTACAAAATAGATCATATTGTTTGTACTTCAGCCAATATGATTCGGCGATCTCGAGCTCCACAGCGGATAAACTATTGGTGAAAACTGGCACACCCTCTCGTTTGCATAACATGATGAAGCGGAAAACAAAAGCTGTCACTCGCAAAAGCCGAATCCAGGAATTGAAGTTTTTGTAAACCACTAGAGGTTCAGGTGGTGTTCCACTAGGTCCGAGAGTGGGGACTAACAGGGCCAATCACGCTATGCTGTCAGCTGTCGAAGACAAATTCATATCTATATAGCTTTTATTATGTTCGAGCCAAGACGGTCCGTGAATCCACACAGAAGTTCGAAAGTTTTGAGCAGATACTCCTCTGGTAAGAAGATCATCGGGATTCTCTTTACCACTGCAATGTCTCCAACCCGCAACCGACGCAAGACGGCGTGTCTCCTCAACTCGACCACAGGCAGACTTTGTGCACAAAAACCTTCAGGGAATGTTTGATGTAAAAACATAATCGAACGGCTATCAATGCTGCGGTTAGCTCCAATTTGGACAGCGTTAGTTCTCCAATTCCATCAGGCTTGGATGGGGCCACTCTACTTTCTGCACACAGAAATGAAACAGTACTCTTACCTGTGGACCTAATACGTTTGAGGTAAGCTACTGTTCCGTACGCTTTCAGACTCGCATCTGCAAATACGTGCACGTGGATGATATATGGTGGAGGAAACGTTATAACGGCACGAGGAACGCAATACTCCTTTAACTGCAATAAATTGTTTATGCAATCTTGCCAATCTGCCAAAATAGCAAATGTAAAGAGCTCATCCCAAACTATCTTGGCCTTCCAAATGGACTGAAAAAAAATTTTCATTTTAATAACGACCGGGACAAGTATACCCAGTGGATCGAAAATCCTAGCGATCGTTTTTAACACAGTTCGTTTCGTATGCTGCGTTAAATTAGAATTAATTAAAGATTCAACGGAATGTAAAGGCACTGCAAGTTCATCACTGTATACAAACCACGACAATCCCAAGACTTTCTGTATAGAACAAAATTGTTCTGAACAAAATAATTCGCGTACACGGACACTGTTGGAGTTCCATTTTCTGAGATTCATGCATGCGTTCTTCATTATATGTCTGGCTTTTGTTCCAATTCGTTCTCCTTCTTCTTGTTGATAGAGAACACTCGTTGCAAAATCATCCATATTTTGAGAACTCTGCAAGGGTTAGGGAATTTCTCCTCCACCAGTTTCAAGTGTAAACGTAAGTTGGCGGTTAATAAAAATGGGCTACAGTTAACACCGAAAGTTACTCTATGAGTACGACACGCAATCCAGACATCAGGCAAGTGAATGGCGTTCACCAAATGAGCCGAGACCAAAAAACAAACAAGTCGTTTTCAGTCAAAAAAGAAGGCAATGCTCACGGTTTTCATGGATTACAATGGTGTAGTGCATCATGAATTTTTGCCAGAAGGCCAAACAGTAAACAAAGGGTATAACTTGGGCGTTATGAGACGTTTGCGTGAAGCAATTCGCCGAAAGAGACCAGAATTGTGGGCAGAAAACCCGTGGATTTTGCACCATGATAACGCACCGTCGCACAGTGCCATCATTATTCGTAATTTTTTGACGAAAATGCAACAAATACCATCCAAAAGCCACCGAATTCATCTGATTTGGCTCCCTGTGACTTCTTTCTGTTCAATCGAGTTAAAAAACCACTATGGGGAACGCGTTTCAGCAGCCGAGAGGAAGTAATGGAAAAATCGCAGGAAGCACTGATGGACATACCGAAAACCGTATATAAAAAATGTTTCGAGGATTGGATCAAGCGCTGGCATAAGTGTGTTGCAGTCGATGGTGATTACTTTCAGGTTGACAATATATGTAGATTTAGATGAATAATTTCCGCGACCTTTTTAATCAAGGTGGTATGTTCCGTCTGACGAACATTCCAGCGATTCAAGTGTGTTAGATGAGATTTTATCATCTGAGGCTTCCTCTTTCGGATGAATGGCCCCTGTAGGTTGCCGTTCGTTAAAAAGACTTCATTTTAAAAAAAGAGTCCGGTGCTTATCAGAATTCTGAAATTACTCCCTTCGATTGTTTTTCGCTAATGATAACTCAAGTGGAGTTCATATCCATGCAGAAAAAGTAGAACCATAAGATGGTTCAAAAGATGGGTGGACACAGACGTTCATGAATTAAAAAATTCCTCGGACTTGTAATCTATCCACGATTGTTGGAGCACTGATACACTTTTCAAAAACTAGTTGAAATGTCGCGAAATTATTTTCAGCTTATCTTAAAATTTATTCATTTCGCGGATAATGCAACAGTTGTCAACAATCGCTTAAGCAAAGTCAGCAGGCTTTTGGAACTTCTAGAAGAAAAATTCTTCAACGCTCAAACTCCTGGCGAGACCCTAGTCGTGTGGGAAACTTCAGTTCCGCCACGTACGAGTATACCAGCTCCGTTTATTCCAGAAAAAAACAACTGCCACAACTAAAGCTTATAGCTTTGCAGAAATTATAAAAATTGTTAAGTACTTTTAAAACTATCAATAAAAACATCGTATCCAAATAGTGCTAGACCTAACAATATTCTAACTCGACAAAAGTGTATATCGCAAAACTTCTCGCAAAACAGAAATCCGAAAGATGTGATTAATGCAAATCTGAATAGTTGGACGAGAAAGCTCAACTATTGTCGTAGACAAATGGAGATACAAGCGCGATGTACTATACTTATTGTGTTAAGCATAAAACATGACCTTCAGGTATTTTGAAGCTACGTTCATGTCATTATGTGTGGAATAGCACATCATGCAAATAGCAGTATTGGCTTCGCTGGCAGTGTTTAAAGCGGTCGATCTAATTTTTTATGACTCGGTCCAATATGTGCGGCATTATTCCGGCAATTGATGAACGCTCGCGTAAGATGACCCAGGCGCCAAATTTCTCCTTGACAACTTCGAGCGTTGCGAGGGTTTTTTTTTTAAAAGAACTTAACACTCAAGTGGGTATAAATACGCTTATAATGCTCAGCATGTGTTAAGTTTTTTGGAAAATGGAATAGAGAGAGAAAGAAAGATGTTTAGGCTCAGTGGTTGTTTCGCCAAAAAGGGTGGTATTCAACATTTAATGAGAAGTTGTTGGTTCATTTATAAATAGTTAACTACACATCTTACCTGATTTTCATTAATTGAAAAAATTATTTCAAACACCGAACTTTCCGAAGCCAGTCCACTACCGCTTAAGCCACGGATACCACGGTGTAGTGTAGTGCTACTAGCAATCGCTTCTCACTCGGAGGGTCAAGGTTCGAATCCTACCCATTGACAAGTTTTTCAAGTTTCTCATTTGTGTAATTGGAACTCAAACATAAAAATTCTGCGTGTGAAGGCATAACACTGACACGTAGATTTGGCTGTTGTAGAGTTTCAAGCACAAAAAAAAATAATGTGAATTATAACCTTCGAATCACTCTGAGTGAAGAAAACACTCTCCGTCCTATTCGAACTCCCACACCTTGGAGAGCGAATATCGAAACCAAACACACCTGAGTTTCAAACCACTACAAAAAACCAATTTTCCTTTCTCCTCCTTCTAACTTTCCACCCGCACTCAGGCAACAGTAAAAGGTGAACATCGCTCTGATGGGACACTTGACAGTAACGGTGTCTCCTTCGTCATTTCAAAAGAAATAAGGTCCGATGATGCCGCCATGCCATAAACGCACCATCTTTGTGGATGCATTGATTCTTGGCCGAACACTTGTGGATTGTATTCGCTCCAAAAATGGCAATTTTGCTTGTTGACATAGCCGCCGAGCCAAAAATTTGCTTTGTCCGAGAAGATGATTTTTTGACCAAAATGCGTATCACCGGCCAACATTTCTAGCGTCCCGCCGTCCGGCTTCAATTCTTGGGTAAGCACAATCTCATACGGATGTAGGCCCAAACCCAACTGCAAAATAAGTCGGGCTGACTCTCTGGCGATGACAATCCAGCTGATCGGCGCTGAACCGATATTTCTGGGTTCTCTTCGATACTTTTCGCTGCGGAGGTGCAATGAACTGCCTGCACACTGAAGCCGTAATCATGACCGACCTTACGACGAAGTTCACGTTGCGTATTTTCAACTGAGCTAGAATTTCGAAAATATTTTTTAATAATTTCCGCAAAATGGCAAACCTTACAGAAAATTTGCCTGCTGGATGTCATTGATAATTTTAACTTTCATTACTATCTGGTCACGTTATTGTTTATAAGCACGCTAAGCAAGGCATCGACATTTCCGACCAAATGACATGCTATCGTACGCCATAATGGAAGGCAATAAAGTGGTACCTCAAAATAGCTTTTGAGTATTTACTCTCAGCATCTGTTGTGGTCCTGTACAAAAACCAAAAAAATTATGCAGTTTAGGGAATCAATACGCGGGACACTATGTTATCAAACAACTTACAATGTACAGCCCCAATCTTCTAAGACTCATGCCCTGGAAGAATATATATCAAGGGACCGAAATAAATTTAAAACTAGAAAACGATGCTTGAACTGCTACAATGAGTTACTCGTATCAATACCGGTAGGAGTATATAAAGCAGCAAAAAAAATCCAAAAAAGTTTCAACTGCGAGGCAAATCCAGCTTTTTGCTTGGAATGGTTAAAAAACAACATTAAATTTTGATTTAATTTTCTTTATATTATTTTTAAGAATATCAAGTATTGGTTTTGTTAAAGATTGGAGTGAAAATTTACGAATTACATTTGTTATTTTTTTTTTCGTTCAAATTAAAGCGCATATAACTTCTATCCTATTACCAGAATCGTTTGGATTGTTTATATAATACTCGTAGATCCAAAAAAGGCTTTAAGCTAGGTGCCAAGGAAGAAAAAAATAAGTTTTGCCAGCAGGTTAAATACAAAATTTGAGTGTGAAAACATAAAGGCTATGACGAACCGATGGTATATGTTGCCTCCTGGGAAAAAATACTATGACCCACCGGTGGGTCGTTGCAAAACACATTATCCACATATATTTTAATATAACATATATATAAGTCTAAATCACTTTTGTGAACTTACACACTTGGACTTTATTTTTAAAATAGCCTCTAGCACATCAGAGATTTTCATTCTAACAAAATCCAGCATGTCAACATCCTCTGACCCTTTACTTTCCGTAGGGGAACTAATTGGATTAACTGATGCGGGAAACGCATGTACTTTGATGAAATCTTCATTTAGCATTTTGAGGTCACCTAGTTTCTTACGCCCGATTCCAAGTTTTCGTAGGCTACTCTATAATTTATTGCTAGGTAGATTAAGGCTTGAATACTTGGAAAAGACCTTTTTTGTTTTGCTTTTTTGGTTTTGAAATTGTCAAGTTTTCTAAGCTTTTTTTTATATTTTTCGTAAAACTCTTGTAGCTAATACATTTTCCATATCTGGAATACAACATTTCTTCCATTTCTTCAGTGTTCAATATCAGGTTAGAATCATGGGGTATTTGAGGTGGGAATAGGTTTTGAATGAAAGATACTTGAGAGTCTGCAGATGACATATAATCAATTTTTACCCAATTCACACTTACGATATCTATTTCTACGAGTTCCATGTTAATATTTCTGAAAGTTACAGATGTCTGTTCACTTCTAGGTATTGTAAGGTCAAGGGATGCAAAGATGAGGTCATGGCGAGAAAAGCAAGGCACAGACAATTGGTAATGAAAGAGACTATGCTGGTAATTATTAATAAAAAACACATCAAGCAAGGGGCTAAATTAATGTTATTATTTGGACGATAAAGGCATAGGATGAGACATTTTTCTAGACCACTTCACACGCTTATGAAGCAATATTAAGCGCTAATTCAGCTATGGTCTAACCGTGTACTTTTCAAGTATTTTTCAAGTATTACCACGAAAAAATTAATAGCCAGGAAGCTAAAATGTCTCATTTCCAACGACTTTCATGAGCCATATTTCAGAAAGACAAATTACATCCATAAGCGTATCAGCAAATGTACTAGCAAATCCATCTATCTTGAGGTAGACATTAAGATGTCAGGCATTAAAACCAATATTCTGTTTACACAATACATTTGACATTACAAGAAGGCTGTTAGTCACACCATTAGGTTACGGAGTATTGTTATTTGTATTCAGAAATCGTAAGATTATCAAGGGGAGCGAGATTCATCAGTTCGTCTAGAGCAGAGACAGGCAGTTCTTTAGCAGCAGAGCAGTACAGGGTCTTCCAATAGGGACTTCTGAACTTTGAATGTTGATAGCGACTGTTGAAGCTACATCTGTCAGATTGGCTGTTATTTATACAGTCTGTTTTGCCGAATCATAATGGATGGCATGAGAAAATTGTTTTGTCAAAATGGGTGTTCTGTTCGGGCAGCTTTCCTCGCGCTTCGCCCATTTTACGGTCGCCTAAATTTAAGCCCACTGGTTCAGTAATCGATAAACCAACACCCGTACGTCGACGAAACGCAAGATCTGCCGAAAATATCACAATATCACTTGGCCTGTCGCAGACCACAACTTGGCGAATTTTGCGTCGTGACTTGGGCCTGCACCCGTACAAAATTCAAATGACCTAATAGCTGAAGGCTCTAGACCAGTTGGAAACTGACACTAATTTTCATCGAAAAATCATCTTCAGCGATGAAGCTCATTTCTGGATGAACCGTCAGCAAACAAAATTGTCGAATTTGGGACGATACCAATCCACATGAGATCCAAGAGCGTCCAATGCAGCCCGACAAAGTCACTGTTTGGTGTAGATTTTGGGCTGGCGGTGTCATTGGTTCATATTTCTTTGAGAACGTCGTTGGCCACGCCAACGCCGTCAACGGCGAGCGCTATAAGTCGACGATTAATAACTTCTTTTGGCCTGAATTGGATGATATGGAGACCAACGACATGTGGTTTCAACAGGACGGCGCTACATGCCACACAACGCATGGTCATCTCACGTGGAGTTGATATGAACTGGCCACCGAGATCGTGAGATTTGACTCCGTTAGACCTTTTCTTGTGGGGTTTTCTGAAGTCGCAGGTCTATAGGAATAAGCCACAAGCCACAGCGGCTCTCAAAGCCAACATAACCTATGCCATCGGTC